>OX333073.1:35864376-36016803 GCA_946863875.1 Alloplasta piceator
AATTTCAGGTATTCATAATTTGATTTTGATTTGACTGATTCCAAAATTTCTTTTTCGTACTTAAAGGCTGTCACTAAACTTAGAAAATGGCATTTGGTTCATTCCGATAACTTAATTTTTGTAGAAATGAAAGCACTTTGAAAATCGCAGAAAAACATGGAAAAAACATATGCTTAAAAAATTTGCGAAAATCCATGATCGAACTTTAAAAATCTGTCAAAAATAGAAAAATTATCCGAATCAAATGAATCAAGCGGCATTTTGAAGCTTTAACGATCCCGAAAAACATGAGCGTAGAATAAATCCAAAATTTTGCAAAGTAAAAAAAAAATAGCTATTTTAGTAAAAAGATTTTTGGTCAAATTAGAAAAAAAATTGTCTTTATTTATTTCTTCAAACCTTATACCACCGTATTTTGCCTCCCCAAACACAAGTCTACCAATATTTTTTTTTTGCAATAAAAATTTTCATAAATTTCCTTTCATTTTAGTATTATTATTATTTTTTGTCAACAAACTACTTAATAAATATTTTAATTTCCATTTACTAAGTTTTTGTTTTTCTATTTAGAAATTCCTGACAATTTTAAATTTTTCCTGTTGTCTTAACAGAAGAAAATTCAGGACATGTCAGGAAAATTCCTGTCATCTGGTGACCCTAAATGTGTTGCAATTGTTTACTCCTCTTGTCTATGATGTGAAATACTCACATGAACGATAGGAGTTTCAGAAATAACTCGCACTTCGATATGTCATGACAACTCTTCTTTTATGAGAGGATATTGTACGTACAGTTTGTAAAAGCTGATAAGACGGGAGAATCTTGGAAATAATTTTGTTCTTTTCAAGATTCTGTGAATGGATCTTTCCAATCTCCATTTTGAAATAAAGCCCAAAAATTTTGTTATATTATATTACATTATTCTGAATTATTTCAGATATTACAAAGAGGTCCCTTTCAAAAAAAAAAAAATAATAAATCCAAAGAATGCGTGACTGAAAAATTATGAAAAATTGTTTTTCAATGTGTTCTTGTATATAACAAATTTAGAGGACAATCAAAATCATCAAGGCAAGATTTCGATCGGAACGTCGTGGATGCCTCACATATATGAGGCATATAAATATATATATGATTTGGATTTTCCTCTAAATTTTTCATATAAGAAAACACATTAAAAGTAAATTTCCCAAATTTTTTAAGAATTTTTGGTCAGGTGTATATTGGATTTTTTTTTTAAATGGGATCTCTTGGTAAAACCTGCAAAAATTCAGAATAATCTAATAAAATGTAACATAATTTTTGGGCTTTGTTTCAAAATGGAAATTGAAAAAAAAAATTTAGAGGATAATCGAAATCATCAAGGCAAGATCTTGATCGAAATAGCGTGGAATGCTTCATATACATATAAATATACACACACACGCCCATACATCCGGACATTTAAAAAAAATATGATTTCTAGATGATTTAGGACACTTTAAACATGCTGACATGAAAATCTCGAACAAAAATTTTTTCACGGAAACAGAGCTAGTCGTTTGGTCATCAAACGATATTACATTTTGTATTTTATAATGACTGTTTGCATTTTTCGTCCTCTTAAATTTCGAAATTTTCAGTGGGAATTAGTAATCAGCGACCCCAAAAACCCTTGAATACCAACTCCGCTCTCAACAAGAGTTTTTTTGAATTTTTGGTCCGCCATCTTGAATTTATAAATTTTGGGTGCAGATCAGCGTCCCCTAAAATAGTTAAGTATAAAACTTCAAGTTGACGAATAATAGAATCACGCAAACGTGAGATACCAGCGAATTGTCTGAATTTTTGTGTTCTGAAAATAATTAATAATCGCGCCAAGGTTCTCGCTTTGATTCGAAACATAGTAAGATGAAAATGAACGAAGAGTAACAGCAATGAAATAGCGTTAGAAATGCTTTGACGGTCGTTTTTTCGCTAAATGTCAGAAATTTTGACGAGAGTCTCGACAAGACTCTCGAAGAGACTCTCGTCTCGACGAGACCAGCAAAGTCTCGTCTCGTCTCGACGAGACCGAGACTAGTCTCGTCTCGCCGGCATCACTAACTACAAAAGTCGGCCAATATAAAATCGACAAAAAAACGACGAAAAATTGTCATTTTCCAAACCGCCCCCGGGGTGTAAGAAAAATCGCAAAAATTTTTCTCATCAGCCAAAATGAAGAGGAATTCTTCTTATTTAAAATGGCTGGTCATACATTGGCCTAGGTTGAACACCGGGGAAATGGCAAACAATAATGTTCGAATACTTTTTCGAACTTTTGTCCGGAAACTTTTGGCCGGTAGTGTATATCAATACTACGATTATTGGGCAGGGTTGCCAGCGCTTCAAAGACTCAAAAAAATATATATTTATCTTTTACAGAAATAGTGATATAATTATGACTATTTCTTGTAATTATTATTTGTAATTATTTTATTTTATCTGAAGTGTGCACACGCTCAATATTTTTTTCGGTTAAATCAATAGATTTATCAGATCGATATATTTTACATCCTTTCATGCTGTTCTCGAATAAAAAATGTATATTTACTTTTTATTTATTTTTCATTTGATTGAAAATGCGATAATTTAAATATCTGGAATTTACAGGATATTAGTATTGAATCAGTATGTACATACCCTTAAAGTGGCGATTAAATATTATAAGCACCTGATTTGATAATTATTATTCCGAATTTAGCCTGAATGCTTTGTGGCCTTTTATAAAATTTGCGGCAATGTGTACATTGAACAAAAAAGTTTAAATATTTTTCATATCATTTTTACGCAATCAATATTTGAGATTATCTGGTAAAATGGTTATTATTGTTTTCAAAATAGGAAAATTGTGTGACAACAGGAAGAATACATACAAGAGAGACGGAATTTTATATAAAAATTCAAGCCTAAGAACATACATACGATTTCAATATCATGAGTTAAACATTATTAGCACCCAGAAAGAAATTTTTAGTCTGAAGAAATAGAATAAACTGCAATTCTATTTTAATTAGTTACAATCTATTAGGTTTTCCAAATATAGAATCTATACTCGTAAATTTATTATTGAATTGCGTTAATTTTTTTAAGTGAAATTTTTTTAAACAATTATACCGATTATACAATGCCAAAATTAAAACGACTTAACTCAATACAAAAGAATGAAGAAAAAAAAATATATATGCAAAAGAAGCGGTCTGACGAAAAATTTAAAGAAAATAAAATAGAAGATGATAACGCAAAAACAACCATGAAACGTATGCATGATTATTTATTAAAAAATGCAGAGGTTAATGTGAAATCGAAAAAGATTATAACAGGTAACAGTAATGATGTTGCACAAGAAAAATATTTCGAAATGGCACAAAAAAAACAAAGATTGCAAAGATGAAAAAAGTAAAAGGAATTCGAAACGAATAAAAAAAATACAACAAGGTTCTGTATCCATAAAATCAGAAAACAACAAGGCACTACATAGAATCACAAAATTACGCAAAAACGAATCGTTCAAGGAAACCGAACGACAGGAAAACGCGAAAAGGATGGCTGTTACAAGAGAGGATGCGTCGTATAGAGAAACCGAAAGACAGGAAAATAAGAAAAGGATGATTGTCACAAGGGAGGATGCGTCGTATAGAGAAACCGAAAGACAAGAAAATCAGAGAAGGATAATTGCTACAAGGGAGGATGCGTCATATAGAGAAACCGAAAGACAGGAAAATAAGAGAAGGATTATTGTCACAAGGGAGGATGCGTCATATAGAGAACCCGAAAGACAAGGAAATCAGAGAAGGATGATTGTTACAAGGGAGAATGCGTCATATAGAGAAACCGAAAGACAGGAAAATAAGAGAAGGATGGTCGTTGCAAGGGAGGATGCGTCGTATAGAGAATCCGAAAGGCATGAAAATGCGAGTAGGATGGCTGTTATAAGAGAAGATGCATCGTATAGAGAAGCAGAAAAACAGGCCAATATGAACAGAATATTTATTAAAAGAAAGCATCCATTGTACAAAAAAGCAGAAAGACATGAAAATAAAAAAAGGATGTCCGTAACGAGAAAAGATCTATCATACAAAGAATCAGAAAACGAAAAAAATGTTCAGAGAATAATTATCGCTAGAGGAGACGAAGGTTAGGTAATGAGAGAGAAGCAAATGAACAAAGATAGGTGTAGAACAAAGCGCATTGATGTTGAATACAGACAAATTGACAATCAACATAACAAATTTAGGAAAACCGCATTGCGTACGAGTAAAATTTTTATAGCTAATGAACGAAAATGCGATACGAAACGGAAAGCACTATTGAGACTTAACGATTTTTACAGATACAGAGAAAACTATAGAAACTCACTGTATGATGAGATGAACAGTAGTCTAAAAGATGATCTATATTTACAAAAAAAATTAATAATGAATTTTCTTAATAACAGAAAATTAGGACCTGATGTGGTGTGTGTGTGTTGCGATAATTTGTTTTTTCATAAATCTGTCGAAGTGCTAGATATATCAAAAGTTCAAAAAAAAATGAGTGAAATGAAAATAAATGTCGATGAATTTATCAATAAAATTATAAACAATTTATCTCAATACATTTGTAAGACATGCAAGAAATACGTAACATCAGGAGATATTCCAAAAATTGCAACTCATGCCGATTTAATATTTCCAGTTGTTCCAGATATTGTAAAAAAATTGACTTCCGTCGAAGAACGAATGGTGTCTCCGTATATTTCGTTCATGCAAATAAAAGCATTGCAACCATACGCCATTAATCCTCAACTTTCATTAAAAGGCAGTATAGTTAATATCCCAGTGGAAATTAACGAAATGGTGAATATTTTACCACGAACTTTCGATGAAATGTCAACTATTCAAATTAAGTTGAAGAGACATCTGGCACACAAGTCGGATTATATGTACGAAACGATCAAACCTGCAAAAATTTGCGAAGCCTTAAAATATCTAAAAAATACGCCATTGTACGTAAAAAACAACGTTCACATAGACGAGAATTTTTTTCACAAATATGAAAAAAATTTTGATGTAAATGTAGAATTTATTGTTGATAGTAATGATAGTTCAGAGAACGATACAAACGATGCAAGTAATACATGTACGAAAAAATGCGACGATCATTCTGATTCTGAAGAATCAATTTCCGTGGAACCAATCGATGAAGTTCTTATAATCGATAGAAATGAAGAAATATCCATGAATGTCGGAATCATAGCGCCAGGAGAAAACAAGTATCCTGTCCCTTGGCACTTGACAGAAAATATTGATGAATTGTGCTTCCCAAAAATTTTCGGTGGCCAAATTCTAGATAAAAAAAAAAAAATAAATGTATTCTCAACGAGTGAAGTTTGAATCCAGAAATAGGGATAGACGATCGTGTGACCCTACGAGAATTCTATTTATGGCAAAGCAAAAATCAGAAAAATCAGTAATGTCAAATATGAACATATGTCTCAGACGAGTGAAGAAAAATGATAATTCAACTGTTAGAGAAATAAAAAATTGCGAATTTTTAAATCATTTAATCCGTCACGATGATGGGTTCAAATTTTTGAAACAAGTGCGATCGTCGCCTTCATTTTGGGAAAGTAAAAAGAAACATTTACTTGGTATTATTAGACAATGTGGAATCCCGACATTTTTTATTTCTCTTTCAGCATGCGAGCATAAAAATCCAGATTTATTGAAAATTTTATACAAATTACGCAACAATAAAAACATAAGTACAGCTGAAGCAATAAATTTAGACATAGCAGAAAAAAGTAGCTTAATGAGAGAAGATCCTGTTACGTGTGTGAGTTACGCGGAAGAAAGGTTTAGGCAAATTATGTCCGTGCTAGAGAATGAGCATGGACCATTTGAAAAAAATTATGTGGTTGATTATTTTCAAAGACGAGAATTTCAGGCAAGAGGTTCAGTCCACACTCACAACCTTGTTTACTGCAAAAATGCTCCAATTTATGACGACGAATGTACGAATGGAAATGATTTGCTGATACAATGGGTAGACAAGCATATTTCGTGTGCATACGATGAAAAAAATCCATTAATACGTTTGCAAATGCACCGTCATACACCAACGTGTTACAAAGGAAGGAAAAATAAATCTTCGTGTCGCTTCAACATTCCTATGTATGTGATGACGGAAACCATGATTCTGAAACCATTAAACGATTCTGAGAAAAATCAAAATGATAGAATTATGAGAAAAAAAATAAAAGACCTGATGCAAGAATTCTTTGAAAAAAATATACTCTTGACTTTTGAAGAAACGCTGAAACGTTTAAAAATGACGGAAAGTGACTATATCCACGCTATTAGAAGCACTTTGACAAGAACTAAGATTTTTTTAAAAAGACAAAGTAATAAAGTTGCTATTAATGCATGTAATAAAATAATATTAACGCTTCTTGAATCAAATATGGATGTACAATTTGTACTAGATCCATATAGTTGTGCATCTTACATGATTAATTATGTAACTAAGATAGATGCAGGATTGTCACGCTTACTGAGGGAAGCGGCTAAAGATTTAGAAAACGGTAATTTAAATTTGCGACAGAAGTTTAGAAAAATTGCAAATGTTTTTATAAACGGGAATACTCTTTCCGCACAAGAAGCTGTTTACCACGTTCTTGGGCTGCCGCTTTGTATATCGAGTAGAGCTGTAGTGTATATTAACACCGCTCCCCAAAAAGAACGTGTTCGTATGTTGAAAAATATTAGAGAATTAGAAAAAATGAATAATGAATCTACAGATATTGTAGCGTTACTTTTACTCAAACGTCCCGAACACCTACAAAAGTATCGTCTAAGAGTTTTTCCCCCTTTTTCTTTAATGGGCGCCAGGTACGAGAGTACCGAGGGAAAACTCTGAGATTATAAAACGACGAATATTCCTGGTTAGCTACAGCCGACAAATTATGTAGAGTGGGGGGTTCAAAGAAAGAAATAACACTCGGTCAAAGAATTTAACTCTAACCACACGCAATAATTATATTTTCAGAAATAAACAATCTTTACAAAAAAAAGAATCACTCTCGGTTATACAGATCTCGACTACTCTACTATTCGCCGAGAGAAACGTACCTCGAGATAATTTTATAAGTTTTATTAGTTTTGAAACGTGCGGTAGAGAAATATTTGTTTAATACGCTATTTTCAGTTTCAACGAAATTCACAATATAAGAAGGTTCTTTCCCGGCAATTATTCATCGCTGTTAGTTTTATCAGAATTCGACGTCGTTATTTATTCCCGATCTTTCCCGAAATGATGACCGTGATATACCGCGTATTACAATACAAATTCAACCGATATTAATCTACGATTCTCACGGGACACTGACTCGATTTTCCGAACACGCCGACACGATAAAACACACAGCCGTTGATCTCGGAATACGTTACGAAGATATTTCTAATAAAATCAATATTTAGAGAGCGTAGAAAGAACAAGACTCACGTTGTTTTTCCACAGTATAGAATATTATCTTTCCTTATTTTAGATTTCTTCTCTCTTCTATTCGTTCTTTCTCTCTATGGATTTCTTTATCTCTTCTCTCTCACTCTCTCGCTCTTTCAGAAAATCTCCGTACTTTCTCCGTGAAATTTCTCTACCTTCGATCATTGCTCGGAAGAGACTGCCCCTGTCCGTCTCGCGGGACCCTCGAGTCTCTCTTCTCCCCCCAAGTCCTATTCGTAATCGTAACGCGTCTTCCCATTGGTAGTAATTCTAATATATGCTCGATCGGTGACGAATGACACGTTTTGATTCTTTTCAGGCGTCGTGGCCGGTGGTCGCCCGCCAATTCCCTTGTAACGACGCCTCAAGCTCCCGCCTTGATTATCGAGTGTACTGTGTGGTGAGTGAGTGAGTAGGTTTTCCCTTGTCCTATTAATGTTGTCCCGTGATCCTTTTAGTAATAATTTTCCTCCTCCGACGTACATGAAATTAAATTGTAAAGAGTGAGTGCTATGCTCTTTTATGAGAAATGTGTCTCGTGATCTCGTTTGCGGGAGTTTCGCATGTTCTACAAATTTGTAACGGTCGTCATAAAATGTACCCCGTTACAACACTCCCCTCCTTAGACTTGACTGCCCTCAGTCAAGAGGTTTCCAAAACTCCACGGTCTGTATGAATACCGTGACGACGATCCACCCAAAAACGAGATCACAAGTGAACGTAGAGTAAAATCAATAGTTATGAAATCAAAGCAATTGTGTATCACGTAAGACATCATAGACAAACATTCTGGACGGATGATCGGGGCGACTAGGGGAACAAATCGGGATTACTTGTATATAAAATGATGGCGGCGTTATTGCTCAACACTGTACTTTATTTATTTTATAGTCTCCTCAGGTGTATGGAAAATGAGAAGAAGAAAGAAAGAAAAAAAATAGTATCGCAAAAATAATATCGTAGAGAAAAAAAAGGAAGATAGAAAAAAAAATCGTTATGGATCGCTGTTGTTATTCTTGTGACTGGGATCGGCGTCTGTCTCTGTTCTCTTGCCCTTTTGGTCCATGATAATAGACAGCGCATCCCTGACATGTTTTAACGGTTTCTCCTTCCATGCCGCAATTGAAACAGATGCGTTCTTTGGTCAACGGACTTGGGCAGTTGGTCCTTGTATGTCCCGTCTTCCCGCAGTTCCAACACTTGTTGGAGATCTACATCGGGGTGGGGCGAACCGAAAGTTGACGAGCAAGAATGACTTGACGTACTTCTTGACGTTGTAAATAGGCCCTTTTTTTCTCATTAATTTCGGAACTGTTCGGGATCTCCTCCTTGTTGGTGTCCGATTCCGTCGTCTCACGTGGTTGATTTGGGGTTTCCTCCCTTTCATTAATCGCGTTGTCTCGTGGTGTTTCGGGACTATGTGGGACATCATCTCGGACTTCAGTGATACCGTCCGTCTTTTCCGGGTATGATTTTGTCGGAGAATTTGTCGCTTGTTTGGTCATCTCGTCCGACCTTAGGCTCTGCCAGTCGAGTCTGACAACCTCCCGTCCTGTTGCGTACCGAATGTTGCGAAGATGGATCTCCCAGCGAGTTGCCGCAATGGAAGCCATATCGAGGGGGTTTCGGATAGCTTCACTCAACCCATATCTTGCTCCAATCTCCTTCTCCGCTTCTATGGCCATCCTCAGATCCGAGATTGTCCATCTCGGTGGCTAGAGCGAGCGTCGCGGGGATGTTGTTCTTACGGGACTCTTCGTCTGCTCGTAGCATTATTTCAGTCAGCCATCGCAATTCGGGACACTCATCGGACATCTTGACTACCTGTGAAAGGAACCAAGGAACGGTACGGTTTCAAGTCATCAATAGATACCTTCGGTATAATGTGACCTTGACTGTCAGTCAACTCAAAGACTACCAGTGATAGAACGCGGCTAATAGTGAAAGGACCATGATATTTAGGGGCTAGCTTGGCTGCAATAAATTGCGGTCCCGATGACAAAATTCGATGTCTCCTAAGTACCATATCCCCAATCTTATAAGTTGTGGGATTTCGATGCTTATTAAATTGAATAGACTGGCGGCGATAGGCTTCTTCGAGGTCGTGTTGGATCTTCTTGCGACAAGGGTCTAACTGTTGCATCCGATCTGACCAATGATGGATATCCGTAGGTATAACTTCGCGAGTTTCCGTTTCGCGGCGATAGAATTGATGTGGCTTTGGACTTCTTCCAAAGTTCAAATACTCTGGACTGGTCCCGATTGATGAATGATGAGCCGTGTTGTAAGCAAAACGGAATTCTGATAGATGTAAGTCCCAGGCACGGTGGTCATTCTCCAGGAAAGAAATTATCATTGTTTTCAACACTCTGTTGACCCTTTCAACGGGATTAGCCTGCGGGTGGTATGGTGGTGTGGTTGTATGGAAGATGCCGTATTCCTCCGCAATCGCACGCAAGCTTTGATTGACAAATTCTGTCCCGTTGTCAGTGAGGAGAACTTCCGGTGTCCCCCAGCGTGAGATAACAAGTTCTTCCAGGGCTTCTCGGATTTTCTTCCCGTTAGCCTTCTTAAGAGGACACAGCTCTATCCACTTGCTAAATAAGTCTTGAATAACCAACACATACGCATTTCCCGCCCGACTCCTTGGAACAGGTCCCATTATATCAGCGGCTACTACAACCCACGGTGCCTCGATTACCCTCCTGCCCATGAGTCCGGCTGGTTGTCCTGTCGGAGCTTTTGTGCGTTGGCAAGTTTCACAATGTAAAACGTATCGTGATACATCGGCAAACATTTTGGGCCAGTAGTAAGCCTCGACGATTCTTTTGAACGTTTTATCAACGCCTAGATGTCCCGCTTGAGGTGTGTCATGGTTCTCCCGTAATACCGTCAATCGTTCACGATGCGGGACGACCAATTTCCATTCGGTATCTTCTGCTCCGGGCCTGTTATCACGTACGAAACGGCGGCGTAAATAAAGTCGATCGCCGACTATTTTTCAGTCTGGGTAACGAGCTGGTGTTGTTTGTACCTCATTGAGCCGTTGCGTATACCAAGGACCTGTCTCTGTGACTTCCTCTAGACCTTCAGGTTCTTCCTGTGTGTCAGCTGGTATAACATTAAGTAGTAAAGAGGTTTTAGTTAGTTCTGGTTTAAATGCACCTACTTCGGCACATTCTCCGGGTGTTTCTTCTTCATGAACCCTGGAGAGAGCATCGGGAAGATGATTCAAGGAACCTTTGCGATAGACAACATCAAAATCGTATTGCATAAGCTGAATAGTCCATCGAGCGAGTCTTCCTTTCGGTTCTTTTAGGGAGCGTAGCCATTTTAAACTGGCGTGATCCGTAACCACGGTAAAGTGGTACCCTTCCAAATATTCGCGAAATTTACGTATTGACCACAAGATGGC
The DNA here is from genome assembly GCA_946863875.1 of Alloplasta piceator. NCBI lineage: Eukaryota > Metazoa > Arthropoda > Insecta > Hymenoptera > Ichneumonidae > Alloplasta > Alloplasta piceator. Next base: position 35,875,295 of record OX333073.1, read on the forward strand.
TAGACATTCCAGCTCGGTAACGTTGTAGTTTCGTTCGGCGGCTGACAAGCTGCGACTTGCATAGGCGATTGGGTGTTCTGCGCCATTGGGTTCTTGTGTTAACACTGCTCCGAGTCCCGGTAGGTAAGGTAGGTAGGTAAGGTAGGTGGTTTCATCAGAGCTTGTTTCAGGTTATTAAAAGCTGATTGCTGTTCATTTGACCAAATCCATCTTTGGCGTTTCTTCGTTAATCTCGTCAAAGGCTCCGCGATTGTCGCATATCCGGGAATAAATCGACGATACCAAGACGTAGCTCCAAGAAATCGACGAAGTTGTTTCAATGTCCGTGGCTCCGGAAATTCCCGGATCGGCATAGTTTTATCCGGATCCGCTTGTAAGCCCTCATGGTTGACGAGAAAGCCGAGGTATCGTACTTCGCTACGACAGAACTCGCATTTGTCGGGATTAATCAAGAGACCAGCCTCAAAAATGATGTCAAAAATCCGTTTAAGCCAAATCAGGTGTTCATCAAAAGTTTCGGTAACCACGATTATATCGTCGAGGTACGCGAAAGCATGTGGTTCCGATTCGGGACTTATCAGACGGTCGAGCAAACGTTGAAAGGTTGCTGGAGCGTTTGTTAATCCGAAAGGCATCCTGGTGAACTGGAAAAGTCCCCGTTGTGGTACGGTGAATGCTGTTATTTCACGTGATTTGGTTTCTAGTGGGATCTGGTGGAATGCTTGACTCAAATCCAATGTCGAAATATATCTAGCGCATCTTAATCGATCTAAAATTTGGTTCATATACGGTAAAGGGTATGCATCCTTTTTCGAAACCGCATTAACTTTACGAAAGTCAAGGCAGAAGCGATAGGTGTTGTTCGGCTTCTTTACCATGACGATCGGGCTGCTCCAGTCGCTTTTCGATTTCTCTATGGTTTCTGCCGTCAACAAGCGATCTACTTCCTGGTACATGGCGTCTCGAACGATCGGCGTTACAGGATAATACCTTTGCTTAATTGGAGCTGAATCTCCCACATCAATTTTATGCTCGATCAAAGTCGTAACTCCAGCGGCTGTTTTCATCCGGGGGAGCTCCAACGCTAAAAATTGTTCGAGTCTTTCCGATTCCGGGATCGTCAGGTCAGAAATGGGAGCACAGATATCTATGGCGTCGGGACCTTCGACAGGTTCGAATTCATACTCGTTATTGCGAGAATCCCCGAAGAACCAACGTCGATGTGCATGGTCGACGATTATGCGCATATTTGCCAACGTGTCCAGTCCAAGAAGTAGAGGAACAGGTAGTTCTGGTTGGATACGGGCTATGATGTTAAAAACTCTGCCTTTTAATACTACTGGTAGTTCCATTTCCTCGTTACATCGGATGGATTTTCCGTCCGCGATCGTGCTGCTCTTTTCGGAAGTCTGTCTAGGTCTGAATCCAAGACTCTTGGCGAGCTGAATCCCGTGTGAGCCGATAAACGTACTAGTTGCTCCACTGTCGACCATACTTGGCAAGCGTCGTCCCGAAAGATTTAAGAAAATTACGAGGACTGCCCTCGAGTGAGCATCATCTGCGACGGGACTACATAAAAATTCGGGTATCATGTTTGTAAGTACCGGATTGGATTGTGAGGTCTTCAATGTTACTGCCAGAGTCGCCTTGACCTCTTTCAACGGCCCCCTTGCCCGTTTCCCTGGCAATTGTGACTGGTGCGTGTAGTTTCGCCTAGTTTTCCACAACGGTAGCATTTGATTACTTTTGGTACAGCGCATCCGCGCTCGTAATGTCCCGGTCGCTGGCATCGACGGCAAATAACCTCCTCTGGATTAGGAGTCCTCGGAGTATGCGGAGAGTTCCTTTCACTGGTCGGTGATTTTCCATTATTATTGTCCGGCGTCCGATTTTTCGGTTTCATAGGAGTTGGAGGACGCGAATAAGATTTGCTTGAATCTCCGGGACTTGGATTTGGGCTACGATGACCGTATTGACCGTGATCTTGTCGTTTTTCATAGTACAAAGCCCTTGGTGACGTATATGAGCTACGTGAGTCCCGACGGTACCCATCGTTGTCATGCCGTCTGTAGGAGCTTTCCCCTCCTTGTTCTCTGGCTCGGGGACTGTAGTCTCCACGAGATTGATCTCTATTGTCCACCAAACCAAAATTTACGTGGCGACTTTTCGGACGTTCGAGTTGATGATAGGCGAATTCCGGAAAGAGATCTCTCGGCCGGTATTGGTTCTCGTCGCGTAGCTGCTAATCGATAACCTCCCTCCACGCGTGTGGCTATATCCTCAAGATGTTCTAAGGAGCGGATGTCAGGACGTTGTATCGCTACCTGCAATCGTGGCAACATATTATGATGAACGAGGTCGAGTTGTTCATCTCCGCTTGGCAGCGGGATCATTCTGGCCATGAGGTTCCGCATGCAGGTTACGTAAACGGTGAAAGGTTCATCGTCGCCTTGGATTCGGGAACGTATTTCCAACTGGAGAGTAAACTGGAAATCAGGATCGCCGAAATGTCGGCGGAAAGCTGCGGCACATTGTTGCCAGTTAGTCCAAGCTGATCTTTCAACCTTAAACCAGTGATAAGCCAGTCCTTCAAGGAAGAATGGCAAGCAGTGCAACAAGTCCTCATCAGTAATCGGGACTAGCTCGAGTCCATCCTCAATGCGGGTCAGAAATGAATTGACCTCTTCTCCGCGAGCTCCCGAAAACTTCAAATTCCATCGTCTGATTATATCGTAAGCGCCCATAACCGGAGCTTGATAACGGCCGACCTCTCTCCGATACGGTGAAGAATGTTCTAGGGCAACCCCGGGATGGTTACCAATTCGTTGTTGAGAAATATTGCGTTGAGGAAAGTTGAGGTGACCTTGACCACGTCCTCTTGAAGGTCTATTGACTGAAAACTCTTCTACGGTTCTCAGGCTAGTGTTTGAGGTATTAACATTTTCGTGACTCAGACGAGCTGAGAAAAATAACCGCTCCCGTAAGGCTGCTTGTGAACCTTCGAGAGGTAGGCCTAAAATTGTCAATTCTTCTTTGACTTGGTCGTCAGTCAATGTTGCAACTTCATCTGCTGTCCAAAGCCTTGCCATGATATCGTTATGTCTTTTCCAACTTTAATATTTTAGGGAGTAAATGATACTCGGTGTAGTGTTAGTATTGGTTAATAATCGCAATACAAAATAATATAAATTTTACATCTCGAAATATAACCAACGATTATTCAAATATCCGTTAAAAATATCAAATAGTCATATAATATCGTAGAGGGCCGAATAAAAAAAAATTGTTAGAAAAACATAAACATATGCGGGACGAATAATCCGGCGGCAATTACTGTTGCGCCAAAAGAGAAATTATTTTCCCAATCAAAACGAAAATCAAAACATAAAATGGGAAACACAGAACACAAAAAAAAATACTATTACAACTTATTTCTTAATCATAAATCATCAAATCAGATCATATATCAAAACAAATTTTATATTCCTACCGAGGACCCAGTGAAACAAAACAAACGAGAGAAAGAAAGGAAAAAAAAATAAAAATAAATGAATAAATAATAATAATATTTTTTTTTTTGTCTATTATTTAAAAGATAAAAATCCTCTTTTTAGTCAGATTAATTTAAAAAAAAATAATAATGGTCAAATCATATAAACAAAAATTGTCAAAACTGTAGAATTATAAAGTTCTTAAACGGTAGAACAAATAAATAAAAAAAAAATAAATAAATAAAAAAAAAATAAATAAATAAATAAAAATAAAAAAAATTGGTCAACATTAAAAGAGAAAATGTCAAAAAAAAAGTCAAAATAATTTCGGAATAAAATGTCAAAAGTCAAAATAATATCAAAGACAAACAAAAAAAAAGTAAGAAAGATAAATAAAAAAAAATAGCAACAATAATCAAATAAAAGGCACAATAAACAAATTCAAAAAAAAATACGTTGCAAATTGGTCACTCGGTACACGATTTCAAATAATATTCACAAAATCATAATCATAATAATATTCACGAGATATTCCGAAATAATATTTCGAACTATGTGATAAAATTTTCACGGTTTCAAATCTTTCGACGTGCCGGTAGCGAGTCCCGATGTAGACGAGCAAAACAAAAAAAACGTACACACAACGCAACTATCTCTCTCTCTCATACAACGCTTACCGCTCGCGCGCTGCCTCGCTTATTACACGGGACCTTGCCGCAGTCAAAATTTCCGTTGAAAATTTTCGCTATTCTCGCACATTAAATTCTCGCGAATTCTCATATTCTTCAACCTCAATCTGACAAAAAAAAATATTCACGACAAAACACAAAAATAAAGACAATTTTTCGCAATTTTCAAAAGATCAAAAAAAAATTAAAAAAAATTTAATGTTAACAATTTCCAAATAATAAAAAAATTCTCTGACCGAATACGATGTTAATCAACGTGGCCCCACGTTGGGCGCCATATTTGTAGCGTTACTTTTACTCAAACGTCCCGAACACCTACAAAAGTATCGTCTAAGAGTTTTTCCCCCTTTTTCTTTAATGGGCGCCAGGTACGAGAGTACCGAGGGAAAACTCGGAGATTATAAAACGACGAATATTCCTGGTTAGCTACAGCCGACAAATTATGTAGAGTGGGGGGTTCAAAGAAAGAAATAACACTCGGTCAAAGAATTTAACTCTAACCACACGCAATAATTATATTTTCAGAAATAAACAATCTTTACAAAAAAAAGAATCACTCTCGGTTATACAGATCTCGACTACTCTACTATTCGCCGAGAGAAACGTACCTCGAGATAATTTTATAAGTTTTATTAGTTTTGAAACGTGCGGTAGAGAAATATTTGTTTAATACGCTATTTTCAGTTTCAACGAAATTCACAATATAAGAAGGTTCTTTCCCGGCAATTATTCATCGCTGTTAGTTTTATCAGAATTCGACGTCGTTATTTATTCCCGATCTTTCCCGAAATGATGACCGTGATATACCGCGTATTACAATACAAATTCAACCGATATTAATCTACGATTCTCACGGGACACTGACTCGATTTTCCGAACACGCCGACACGATAAAACACACAGCCGTTGATCTCGGAATACGTTACGAAGATGTTTCTAATAAAATCAATATTTAGAGAGCGTAGAAAGAACAAGACTCACGTTATTTTTCCACAGTATAGAATATTATCTTTCCTTATTTTAGATTTCTTCTCTCTTCTATTCGTTCTTTTTCTCTATGGATTTCTTTATCTCTTCTCTCTCACTCTCTCGCTCTTTCAGAAAATCTCCGTACTTTCTCCGTGAAATTTCTCTACCTTCGATCATTGCTCGGAAGAGACTGCCCCTGTCCGTCTCGCGGGACGCTCGAGTCTCTCTTCTCCCCCCAAGTCCTATTCGTAATCGTAACGCGTCTTCCCATTGGCAGTAATTCTAATATATACTCGATCGGTGACGAATGACACGTTTTGATTCTTTCCAGGCGTCGTAGCCGGTGGTCGCCCGCCAATTCTCTTGTAACGACGCCTCAAGCTCCCGCCTTGATTATCGAGTGTACTGTGTGGTGAGTGAGTGAGTAGGTTTTCCCTTGTCCTATTAATGTTGTCCCGTGATCCTTTTAGTAATAATTTTCCTCCTCCGACGTACATGAAATTAAATTGTAAAGAGTGAGTGCTATGCTCTTTTATGAGAAATGTGTCTCGTGATCTCGTTTGCGGGAGTTTCGCATGTTCTACAAATTTTTAACGGTCGTCATAAAATGTACCCCGTTACAATATATATTATAAAAATATAATTGAAAAATATGAGAATCGCGGTAATCGACATGATAATGTTTGTCTTGCTGATTTTGCAGCGAATTATGAAAATAAAATAATTAAACATGTCAATGAAAGCGATGACGATTATGATGAAGATGTTCAAGTCAGAGAAAGAAAAAAACAAAAAATTATCAGATTTCGCCGTTACAAATTGCAAGAAGATCGATACAACTACTTCAGAGAACAGGTTTTGCTTTTTTTGCCATGGAAAACCGAAACTGACGACATTGAAACTCAAGATTGCGAAACCATTTCCGCGGAAAATATTCATGTGATTGAAAGAAATAGAAATAAAATCTCAGTGATTGGAGATGCCGAAATTGATAATGCATTATTTCTGGCACAAAATGATCATCAAGATTCAGAAGACGAAGAAACTGAATCTTTTATGAATGAAAAAATACCTAAAGATCAAGAAGTTGATATATTTTGTCAATCGGGTGTAGGAGATCACTCAAAAAAAAATAGAAAAAGGATAGTTAGTCCACCAAAAGTAACAATAGAAGAAATTATGAGTTCACTTCGTAAGTTAAACGACAAGCAAAGAGAAATCACAATGCACGTTTTACATTGTTTTAAAACTGGAAAGTTACCGATTAGACTTTACATAAGTGGATTAGCGGGAGTTGGGAAAAGCACAGTCATTAATGCAATCTATCAAATGTTATCTAATTACTTCGAGAATATGCCTGGAGAAAAGAATTCAGCGATAAAGATATTGCTATGCGCACCCTCCGGAAAGGCAGCATTCATAATAGGGGGTGTTACGTTACACACGGCGTTCGCTCTACCAATAACGCAGTACGGAGGACAAATGCCAGATCTATCATCAGATATAGCGAACACAATACGAGAAAATTTGTTAGAATTGAAGTGGTTAATTATAGATGAAGTATCAATGGTGGGTAGTAGAATGTTTAGTCGAGTTGATACAAGGTTACGGCAAATAATGGGACGTAATACAAGTTTTGGTGGCGTTTCTGTCATAGTTGTGGGTGATCCTTATCAATTACCACCCGTTATGGATACTCCAATACACCTTGCTCCAAAATCTTGCATGTTGAGCGTGTTGTCTGAAAACGTTTTATGGAACGAATTTGAACTATTTGAATTAACGGAGATAATGAGACAAAAAGAAGATAAGACCTTTATCAATGCCTTGAACAACCTCGCAAAAGGAACAATGTCTGAATATGATATTTCTATAATGAGATCAAGAGAAACATCTGAAGATCACGTTCCAAATGATGCAATTAGGCTATACGCTCAAAATTCGATGGTTGATAGTCATAATAAATTAAAAATTGATTCAAAAAATGGGACAGCTTATAAATCAAAAGCTAAAGATTCTATATTAGGAAAAATTAGTAGCAAATCAAGAAACAGATTGCTGACATCGTTGAAAAATAAAAAAAGATCAGAATGTGGAGGCCTATCTTATGAAATTTTGTTAAAAATTGGTATCAATTATATGATAACCTCTAATATAGACGTTGAAGATGGTTTAGTAAACGGAGCATGTGGAAACTTAAAATATATCGCGTTTAAGCCGGGTACAGAAGAACCGATCAGAATATGGCTAGACTTCAGAAATGATATGGTCGGTGTTAAGCAAAGGCGACCATACCTGGACTACATGAATGAAAATTCAATTGAAATGTGCTCCGTTCCATTATCACCGCTTTCTCTCGTATTGAACATAAACGAAAGACTTGGATATCAAGTTGTAAGACAGCAATTTCCCATCACCCCTGCAGAAGCATTAACAACCCATAAAAGTCAGGGACAGACGTACGAAAAAGTATGTGTCGATCTAAGAAATGATTCTCGCATGACAAGATCGATGTTATACGTGGCACTGAGTAGAGTCACGAAATTATCTGAATTGTATATTCTAGGAAAGTTCAAGTCACCAAAAACACCATCTTCAGATAATCCGTTGGAGCTTGAAATAAAACGCTTAAAAAGAGAGAAAAAATGTATCTTGTCATATCCACAAATTATAAAGGGAAATCGATTGAAAATAATATATCAAAACGTGCGATCATTGAAAAAGAATATGGCAAATATCACATCTGATAAATGGTATCAGCAAGGAGATTTATTAATTTTTTCAGAATCACAAACGTTACCATCGGACAACTTACTGATTGAAGGATTTGATATTATTTTTCGGTCAGATGATCAGAATAAACGTTCACCGAAAGGAATAATATGCTTTCTAAAGAAGCAATTGCACGCATCTATAAGTGCGCATATACAAAAAAACACGAAAATAAATGCGATCAACCGTCATATTGATTTAATACATATTAACGCAAGTGGTCTCGATATAATTACTGGATACAAGTCTCCATCAGTAACTAGGACTATGTTTACCAATGAATTGAGTAGTATATTGGAAAAAACATTTTCCAATGAAAAAATTATAATAGGAGATTTTAATTACGATTCATATAAGAAAGGATGTCATGCAGTACTGAGCGCGCTGCCTGACACGTCAGGCAGTGCGAGGTGACTGGAACACCGAACAAGAGCCATGCGCGCCATGGCTTCATATACACTAAAGCCAAGCGGTGGCGCATCCTGATTGGCCCGTGAAGCTAGGAAGGGGATGACTGTGCGTACCGAGCCTCTGATTGGCCAGATGACAAGCTCCAGCATGTCTTCAAAAAGTTCAATAACTCTGTGATTGAATTTTTCGATACTTTTCCACTTCGTGGAAGGTATCGAAATAACTCGGTGATTAAACTTTTTGCAAATGAACTCGATGAAAACAACAAAGAAAAAATTAACGGCCCTTTTCAGGGCTACCAATTTTTTTCAACGTTTGCACATTCTTGTTTGCAATAAAATAAATAATCATGCTATCATAAAATTTGACCAAAAAAAATCAGGAAAAAAGAAATTTTTCAATTTTTTGAACATGCAAATCTGCGTTGTATCAACATATTGTAATTTATTGCATATGGAATTATTCTTTACTTCACGCTAAATGAACGAAAAGTTTCGTGAAATACGTAAAAGTCGCGATTGACGCGAGGAAGCAAAATTTTGTCGCGAAAATTTGCCAAGTCCTTAACAATCTTTGATTTCGGAAGAATAGGCAAAAGACATGCTGGAGCTTGTCATCTGACCAATCAGAGGCTCGGTACGCACAGCCATCCCCTTCCTAGCTTCACGGGCCAATCAGAATGCGCCACCGCTTGGCTTTAGTGTATATAAGGCCGTGGCGCGCATGGCTCTTGCTCCAGTCGCCTCTCGCTGCCCGACGTGTGCGCATCTCTCTCCCCACTCTACGTTAATTGAATCAGCGTTGGATCATCTCGCAAATCGATGCCTCGAGATGAAAATCGGCCCTTTTCAGAGCCACCAAAATTTTTCAACGTAATACAACTGTCTGCAGTCAAAAATTGATGTTTTTAGGTATTCCAAATTTATGTTTTCATGTTTTTTTCAGCACATTCAGAGCGACGATGACGACTTTACGGATTTTGTGGATCGACGCGATCGAATTTAATAAAATGCAATGGCTCTTTTCAGTGCCAAAAATTATTTCGTACTTGGAAAACTCTATGCTCGATGAAAGAGAAAAAAAAATCGAGACGAGCACGGTATGCTGCGAGAATTATTTTTTGCTCGCAATCTCTTCCACTTCGCGCGAGGTATCGAACATTTTTATAGAAAAATTCGATCCCCGAGTTATTAAAAATTTTGAAAATCTACTCGATGAAAACGAGAAAGAAAAAATAAACGGTCCTTTTCAGGGCTACTAATTTTTTTCAACGTTTGAACATTCTTGTTTGCAATACAATTAATAATCATGCCATCATGCATTTTTACCTGAAAAATAATCAGGGAAAAAGAAATTTCTTTATTTTTTTATCATGCAAATAAATCTACGTTTTAAAAATGTATTGTAATTTATTGCATATAAATCTTCGTTACTTTACGCCTAATAAAACTAAAAGTTTCGCAAAATACGCCAAAAAGTCGCTCGATTGGCGGGAGGAAGCAAAATTTTGTTGCAAAAATATTCCAAGTTCTGGATAGCGACACGGGAGTCTCTCTCCATGGTACGCGCTCCAGCACGAACACGAGATATCGAAAATATTCTAAGTCCCATGAAGTCTTTTGATTAGCTCGTGAAAAAATGGTGAGGATGGGAATACGACTGATCGAAAACAGCCTCAACAGTGGTACTCATCCATTGTGGAAAGCCACGACCATCGAAAGAATCTCGATTGGCAACGCGTTTTTCAAATGCCTCGTTGAGATGAACCAGGCATAGGAAAAATATGAAAAAAATACGACTTCATTCGTTGAAATGTCTTTTTCAATGAGGCGTAATTGAAAAAATTTCATTTCAGGGGCGGTTTTTCTCAGGTTTTTTTTCACAGGGTCACGGAGTACTCAAAAAAAATGATTCTCGAAAAAAAATTAACCCGATTGGACGAACCCTTTTCTCATTATGCCCAACATACCGTTTCACCCTTTTGGCACCACCCCTCCCTCGGGGGGTGGGGGATTCGATTCTAATGAAACTTTTTAATCTCTGAGTGATACTTTTTCGTTTGATACCACACAGAGCCTCTGGGGCACTCGCAACCCTAAAATCCCGACACTCGCGGGAGGCCTGATTTTGCACTCCCCCACCTTTTTGCCTCCCACGCCCGCAATTCTTGACCGATCGCGACGAGCATGGTCGCAATCGAAAGCTGATGAAATTTCCTATCTACCATGTATCGAGGTTTTTTCAAATTCGTGTTTTTTTTGCAAAAATACAGGCTCTCAACAAAATCCCACTTCAATTGCTCAGTACTGTATAAGGAAGGTACGGTTTACGGTATAAAGACTTTCCAAAAGGGTCTACTTTACTATTGCACAATGGTTCTGATCATCCTTTATTTCGCATTGCGTATTTCACAATTATTAAGGGGTTATCGGCGAATCAAATATTGAAAAATCAATAACTACCGTGTTTTACTGTGGTCAGACTTTTCAAAAGCATTCACTTCATCATCAAATAATGATTCTCATCATTCATATTTTTGTCTCGCAATTTTTGCAATTATTAAGGGGTTATCGACAAAAGAAATATTGAAAAATCAATAAGGAGCGTGTCTTAGGGTATCAAGACTTTTCAAAAGCGTTGACTTTATCATAGCACAACGATTTTCATTATCCTTAATTTGTGTTCGAGCATGCCGAAATGATTTTGTTTTGTTCTTTTATTTTTGTGTTACGTTAGTTACGCTTGAGCGTGTGTAGCATTGACATGGGGCAATTCAACAATTCACAAATAAAATATTTTCTTTTTAATTAAAAAGTGCTTTGTGTAATTATTTTGCATGAAGATTTATCCATACATGAAACATGGTCCTTCGAGCCGGATGTCGACAGATATCAGTGAAATAAAAAAAAAGTTTTTGAAGCATTCGTGAAAGAGCAGCGAAGCATCTCGAGCATTTCAAGAAGCACACTTCTTGTTTCTCATCTTCATTTGTGCGTGGTATATACATATGCACGCAGTGCAATAAAGCAATAGTGTACAGTCTCGCAATCATACGAGATATTGCAAATATTTATCAAGTTATGTCGAGCCACGAGATCATTCTGCGATAGTAATACGCATCGTACGAGGTCAAATACTTTCAAAGGGCGTGTGAAGCAACAGCGGAAGTTTCATCAGTATGTCGGAAGAAAACATAAAGAAGGCAAGGTTAAAACGCGGTGTCATTAAGGCCGCTCTTACACGGGCGTTAACGTTCATAAATCGTCCCGATGTAAGCACGATGCCTCTCACACAATTGCAAGAGCGCAGGAAGAAAATAGAAGCGTCATGGGACGAATTTGACGAAGCTCAAACAGAGCTCGACCTATTAGAAGACGAGATTACGCACGATGAAAGATCACTATTCGAGGATTCATACTTCGATATAATTTCTCGGTTTGATGTTTTGATAGCGATCGCTGAGAATGCTCAAGTTGACGAGCAAAGGGAATTTGACAATCAAGAACACGAGGTCATTCAAGTTGCAAATATTCCGGGTCAAGTTCCAAATACTGCTCGAAATCAAAATACTAATAGCAATTTGCGATTTCCAAAAATCGAACTACCAACATTCTCTGGTGGATATGAAGAATGGTATCCATTCCACGACACATTTCAATCGCTTATATACAATGTCGAATACATTCCAAGCATACAAAAATTCCATTATTCGAGATCATCCCTCCAGGGTGAAGCCGCCGAGGTAATACAATCACTTGAGGTTTCTGAGAAGAATTACGCTGAGGCATGGCTACGCCAAAGATTTGACAATAAACGGTTGATCGTACAAAAGCACATAAAGGCGATGTTCGATTTGCCTGCGGTAGCGAAAGAAAATTACACATCATTGCGGTCTCTTGTGGATGGTGTCTCGAAACACAAGCGCGCTTTAAAAGCTCTCGGTCGTTCCACGGACAAATGGGATGATCTTCTCGTATATTTAATCACAAGCAAGGTTGACCCAACCACGAATCGTGAATGGGAAAACAGTCTAAAAAAATAATAAGCATTGGCAGGTAAAATCGACCTCGTTAAACGTCGCGACACGAAATAGTCAGTGTCCCATTTGCAAAGGTGAGCATTTCGTGTTCATGTGTGAGACGCTTTTAAAGATGCCGATCCCCGAGCGAGCCAAGGTGGTCAGGGAAAACAAGCTGTGCTTAAATTGCTTACGCGCAACCACGCATCAGGCTAAAGACTGCTTATCGGGCGGATGTAAGACTTGTGGCAAAAAGCATAATACCTTGTTGCATTTCACGTCATCGTCGAATTCACAAGGCTATCCATCAAAAAATATCAGTCAGGGCGAGTCCTCGTCACGAGTCGCTGCAATCGCACATACGTTTCATGAATCCGACGAGTTACAGGTGTGGTTGTCGACAGCGATCATCCACGTGCTGAATTTCAAGGGAAAGGCAATTCCATGTCGTGCCCTTTTGGATCCCGGATCTCAATCCAATTTAATAACGGAAAACTTGGCAACGATATTGAGACTTTATTTTCAACCGATGAGGGTTCCTATTGTGGGAGTGAACCAAGTCTTGAGTCTTGCTCAAAACATCGTAAAGGTCTCTCTGCGTTCGAGATATTATTCATTCGAGCAAGAGGTCCAGTGTCTCATCCTAAAGCAGATAACGAGCAAACTTCCATTGACATCGCTGAGAAAATCGCGATTTAACATTCTGCAAAATTTGCGACTTGCTGATCCCAATTTTCATGTGTCAGGAGGCATCGACTTGCTCGTCGGAGCAACGGTTTTTTGGGAAATTTTGTGTGTTGGTCAAATCAAGGCCACTAACGAACATCCAGTCCTCCAAAAAACTCTATTTGGTTGGATATTGGGTGGATCGAGTTCATCGTCGATGGCCACTGATGCTCCCGTCGTTTGCAATTTGATAACGAATCAACAACTCGATGAAAATTTGAAGAAATTTTGGGAAAGCGAACAAAGCCCAGAACGCGTTAATCGCAGCAACGAGGAGAAAGCTTGTGAAGAGCATTTCAATCAAACTTATCGCAGAGACGACAGTGGTCGATTCATTGTGCAGCTTCCTTTCAGGGATGACATGTTGGAGCAGCTCGGTGAATCCAAATGCATAGCGCTCCGCCGATTTTACGCTTTGGAGCGTAAATTGAGAAGAAATTTGGATTTGAAAGCTCAGTACACCGATTTCCTTGACGAGTACTTGAGATTGGGCCATATGAAATTGAGTAAAGGTGACACATTTGGATACTATTTACTGCATCACCCGGTAATCAAAGAAACGAGTCTCACAACAAAACTTCGTGTAGTTTTTGATGCCTCTTGCAAAACATCAACTGGAGTATCACTCAATGACGTTCTTCTAGCTGGTCCAACGTTACAACAAGATCTTTTTGATATAATTCTTCGATTTCGCAGTTGGCAGTACGTTATGATCGCTGACATGGAAAAATGTACCGTCAGATCCGAGTTGACGATTCGCAAACGCAATATCAGCGCATTCTATGGAGGGCGAACCCTAATGAAGAGGTCCAAACATGTGACCTTAAAACTGTCACGTATGGCACCGCTTCAGCATCGTTCTTAGCTATACGAGCGTTGCAGGAAATCGCGCACATTGAGCGAGAAACATTTCCGGTTGGCGCAGCAGCAGTGCTGTCAGATTTTTACGTGGACGACTTGTTGACCGGTGCGAACGAACTGGAGCAAGCAATTATAATTCGTGATGGAGTCATGGCTACGTTGGCTAAAGGAGGGTTCAAATTGAGAAAATGGGCATCAAACGCTTCGGAATTACTCCAAAATCTTCCAGGCTTGGGTACATCAGAGCCAGTTTTAATGCTGGATAAAAACGAGCATCTCTCGACATTGGGATTACGATGGCATGCGATCGACGATACGTTACAATACGTAGTGATACAGCCAGTACTCGTAAAAAACGTCACAAAAAGAACGATATTGTCAAGTATCACCCGAATTTTTGATCCTCTCGGACTTGTTGGTCCGGTCATCGTCACTGGAAAAAATCTCATACAAAGGCTCTGGCGGCTCAAACTCGATTGGGACGAAACAGTGCCTATAGACATCAAAACCAAATGGCGCGCATACGAGCATCAGTTGTTGCAATTGAACACGCTAAGAATTCCAAGGAAAGTTGTCGCCCATTCAAACCCTTGTATCGTCGAAATGCACGGCTTTTGCGATGCTAGTATGGATGCATTCGGAGCTACAATATACATTAAAACTACGGGCGTCAACGGTGAACGAGAAACGCGTCTATTGTGTGCAAAATCACGCGTTGCCCCAGCAAAAAGCATCACTCTTCCTCGATTGGAGCTCTGCGCCGCGCAGTTATTGGCACAATTAAGTCGCAGAATCTCGCAATCTCTCCAAATAAAAATCGATCGAATTCATCACTGGTCAGACTCTATGATTGTGCTAGGATGGATAAAGGCCGACGCGAGACGCTGGAATACTTTTGTGTCAAATCGTGTTGGGCAAATACAAGAATTGACTAATGCAGCTTCTTGGAGACACGTTAGCACCAAGGAAAATCCCGCGGACGCAATTTCTCGAGGTATTTCACCGTTTCAGTTAATTCAATCCGATTTGTGGTGGAACGGTCCTACTTGGCTCAGCTCTGAGGATACAGATATGCGCGCTGAAACAATCATCACTCCCAACCTCGAGGAGCTCCCCGAAGCACGCAAGATTTCATTAGTCACAACAAGTACTCCCAATGAATGGAATCTTTTTTATACAATTTCGACGCTAAACCGATTAGTCCGTTTGATGGCGTATATTTTACGTTTCACTAATAATTTAAAGAAAAATATACAGGAACGACGGTTTGGTTCGCTCACCGCTTTTGAGTTGAATCAAGCAAGCATTCAATTAGCAAAGATCGTTCAAGGGTATTCATTTGCAGCAGAGTTGAAGATCTTGCAAAATAAGCAACTTATTCCACGTGGCAGCAAATTGCTTGGATTAACGCCGTTCGTAGACGAATTCGGTATTCTCAGAGTTGGAGGCAGATTATCGAATTCTGAATTGCCATATTCAACAAAGCATCCTATCGTGTTACCTTCGAAGCATCCATTCACAAAGATGCTGATCGTCCATGAGCATCAAAAACTTTTTCACGCTAGTCTCAATTCTACGCTAGCTTCGTTGCGACAACGTTTCTGGCCTGTAGCTGGAAGAAATGCAGTGAGAAATGTCACACGTAATTGCCTCAAGTGTTTTCGTACTGCTCCCAGTGCAAGGCCGGTACTTATGGGTGATCTCCCAGTAGCAAGGGTGTCTCCATCCAGGTCGTTCATACATTGTGGAATCGACTACTGCGGTCCTTTCATGATACCCGAATCGAGAAGACGTAATTCAAAGATTTCAAAAGCATTCGTGGCAGTATTCGTTTATTTCTCCAGCAAGGCCGTCCATATTGAATTGGTTTTTGATTTAACAACCGAATCGTTCCTCAACGCGTTTAAGAGATTTATTTCACGAAGAGGAGTCCCTTCCGATGTTTACACCGACAACGGTACTAATTTTGTTGGAGCCTCAAGAGAATTTATAAAATTACGAAAGGCCTTCTTGGAGGAAATTCAACAAGACAGTGTCTCAGATTTTTCGGCTCAAAGAGGAATCTCGTGGCATTTATTCCTCCGCATTCTCCGCACTTTGGAGGGTTATGGGAGGCCGCCGTAAAGTCTATGAAATTACATTTGAGAAAAGTGACGGGAACGGCATCTCTCCTATCCGATGAATTATTCACTCTTTTAGCTCAAATCGAAGCAGTGCTCAATTCCTGGCCTCTTATTCCGCTTTCAAGTGATCCAAATGATCATGGTTATCTCAGTCCCGCGCATTTCCTGATCGGAGATAATTTTGCCGCTCCTTTGGAGCCTACGTTATTAGACATCAAAGAAAATCATTTGTCACGTTGGCAGCGGGTTGAGCAGATTAAACAACATTTTTGGAAAAAATGGTCAATGAGCTATCTTAACGAGTTACAACAACGCATGAAGTGGAAAATCGATGCGATGTCTTTGAAGCCGGGCCATCTGGTAATCGTTCGTGAAGACAATATTCCACCATTATGCTGGGCGCTTGCACGCGTTGAAAACGTGCATCCGGGTTCTGACGGTGTTGTACGCACTGCTACTGTCAAGACTACAAAGGGAACCTACAAGAGACCTGCAGTACGATTGTGTCCTCTCCCGTTGGAAACTTATTAATTATGATTATTTTTTGTATCGATTCTATCCAAAGCATTATCTTCATTGATTTCTTGTTCTGCAAATTTTTTTATGTTATTGAAAAGGCGTTCTTTTCAAGGCGGCCGGTTTGTTCGAGTATGCCGAAATGATTTTGTTTCGTTCTTTTATTTTTGTGTTACGTTAGTTACGCTTGAGCGTGTGTAGCATTGACATGCAGCAATTCTGCAATTCACAAATAAAATATTTTCTTATTAATTAAAAAGTGCTTCGTGTAATTATTTTGCATGAAGATTTATCCATACATGAAACAATTTGACATTGCAATTTCCGTCATTATTAAGGGGTTATCGACAAAAGCAATATCAACAAATAAATTACTACTGTGGTTTACGGTATGTCGACTTTTCAAAAACTTCACTCTGTCAATGCACAATGATTTTCATCACTCTTCATTTGTCCGTGTGATTTTTGCAATTATTGGGAGGTTATCGGGGAAAGAAATATTGAAAAAGCAATAACGAACGTGTTTCACGGTATTCAGACTTTTCTAAAGCGTCTCCTTTATTATTGCACAATGATTTTCATCATCTATATTTTTGAATTGCGATTACCCCCACGGAAATTTATGTATTTTTAATATACCCAAAATATATGTGGATATATTTCGAATATACGCAAAATATATGTGGATATATTTCGAATATATGTACACATATTCTTAATCCACACATATATGTTGCATATATATTAGCATATATCCTTAATATATGCTGATATATTTGCAACATATGAGAGATAGGTGTGACTCACATGTATCTCCCATATATTCTACATATATTCTTAATATATGCTACCATATATGCAACATATATGGTAGCATAACTAACTAACTAACTAACATAATGTTTATTTAATTATTTAAGTTTATCGTATTCAAACTTTTCATTATTATTTACATGATAATGTTTACCCCGCGAGAACAAGCGATCGGGCGCCTGCCATATGTTCGTAACGTATAGGCAGCGTCGCGATAGTTTCCAGACTCGCCGCGAGATGTCGCAAAGCGGCAACCGCTGAACCCCATACGGAGGATGCGACGAGTATGCTTATAAAGGCTGGCGTGAGAACAGAATATTAACAGAAGTCCGGCGTAAATGAAGCCATATAAGGAGTTCTTGCCGGCTTCTCATGTACTCGTACTTTTGTATTTGATTCTCCTAGAGAATTTCCGTTTTTTCGGAAATTTCTAACACGGGTATAGCATATTCAACCCATATTCGGAATGTAAGCAGCCAACATTTCAACTATATTTGGAATACATGCAACATATATTTAATCTATATTTCAGATGTATGCACCATGTATATAAAATATATATATTGTATGTATGTGTCGTACATTTTACATGTATCTAAAATATATTTTAAATACATTTAAGATATACGTACATATGCGAAAAGCGGCCAAATCTATCCAAATAAATATATGACACATCTATAAAAAACATATTTTAAATACATTCATTTATTTATGGTAATTATATTTTGAACATATTTCGTACGCAATATCGCATACATTTTAAATATATAAATTTC
Organism: Alloplasta piceator; assembly: GCA_946863875.1. Taxonomy (NCBI): domain Eukaryota; kingdom Metazoa; phylum Arthropoda; class Insecta; order Hymenoptera; family Ichneumonidae; genus Alloplasta; species Alloplasta piceator. The sequence goes on from OX333073.1 coordinate 35,893,463, forward strand.
CGTGTGGGTATTCGCAATTATAAAGGGTTTATCGACAAAAGAAATATTGGAAAATCGATAACGAGCGTGTTCTACGGTATTCAGACTTTTCAAAAGCGTCACCTTCATCATTGCACAATGATTTTTATCATCCTCAATTTGGCATTCCAATTTTCGCAATTATTAAAGGGTTTTTCGACAAAAGAATTATTGAAAAATCAATAATGTCCGTGGCTTACGGTAGTCAGACTTTTGATTTTTATCATTTATATCTTTGAATTGCGATTTTTGCAATTATTAAGGAGTTGTCGACAAAAGAAATATTGAAAAATCGACAAAGACTGCGTTTTACGGTTATCCGACTTTTCAAAAGCGTCCACTTTATGATTGCACAATGATTTTGATCATTCTTAATTCGGCATTGCGAACTTCGCAATTAATGAGGGGTTATGGGAAAAAGAAATATTGAAAAATAAAAAACTACCGTATTTTACGGTATACAGTATTTTCAAACGGTAGTTATTGATCTTTCAATTTTTGATTTGTCGATGAGTCCTTAATAATTGCGAAAATCGCAATGTCAAATTGGGGATGATAAAAATCATTATGCAATGACAAAGTAGACGCTGTTAAAAAGTCTGAATACCGTGAAACACGGTAATTATTAATTTTTCAATATTTCTTTCGTCGATAACCCCTAATTAATTGCGAAAATGGCAATTCAAAAATATGGATACGAAAAATTATTGTGCAATGATGAAGTGGACGCTTTTGAAAAGTCTGAATACCGTAAACAACGGTAGTTATTGATTTTTCAATATTTTATTTGTCCAAAACCCCTTAATAATTGCGAAAATCGCTATGCCAAATTAATGATGATGAAGATCATTGTGCAATGGTAAAGTAGACGCTTTTGAAAAGTCCGACTACCGTTAAACACGGTGGTTATTGATTTTTCAATATTTCTTTTTTCGATAACCCCTTAATAATAGCGAAAATCGCATTGTTGAATTGTAAATGATGAAAATCATTGTGCAATGATAAAGTGGACACTTTTAAAAAGTCTAAATACCGTAGAACACAGTCGTTATCGATTTTTCAATATTTTCATTTGTCGATAACCCCTAAATAATTGCAAAAATCGCAGATTAGAATTATAAATGATGAAAATCTTCGTGCAATAATATAGTGGACGCTTTTAAAAGTCTGACTACCGTAAAACACGGTCATTATCAATTTTTCAATATTTCTTTTGTCGATAACCCCTTAATAATTGCGAAAATTACAATGCCAAATTCATTATGATGAAAACCATTGTGCATTTATAAAATAGACCCTTTTGAGAAGTCTGAATACCGTACACCATGGTGGTTATCGATTTTTCAATATTTCTTTTGTCCATGACCCCTTAATAATTGCGAAAATCGCAATGCCAAATTGAGGATGATGAAAATTATTGTGCGATGGTAAAGTGGATGCTTTTGAAAAGTGTAAATACCGTAAACTACGGTAGTGATTGATTTTTCAATATTTCTTTTGTCCATAACCCCTTAATAATTGCAAAAATTGCAAAGCAAAAATACGGATGATCGAAATCATTATGCAGTGATAAGGAAGAGGCTTTTGAAAAGTCTGAATACCGTAAAACACGCTCGTTATTAATTTTTCAATATGTCTTCTGTCGATAATCCCTTAATAATTGCAAAAATCGCAAGGCAAAAATATGGATGATGAAAATCATTATGCAATAATAAAGTAGATGGTTTTGAAAAGTCTGAATACCGTTAAACACGCTCGGTATTGGTTTTTCACTATTTTTTTTGTCGATAACCCCTGATAAATTGCGAAAGCCGCAATTCAAAAATATGGATGATGAAGATCATCGTGCAATGATAAAGTGGACGCTTTTGAACATCCTGACTACCGTAAAACATGGACGTTATTGATTTTTTAATGTTTTTTTCGTCGATAATTTCTTAATAATTGCGAAAATCAAAATGCCAAATTGAGGATGATGAAAATCATTATGCCATGATAAAATCGACGCTTTTGAAAAGTCTGAATACCGTAAACCACGGTAGTGATTGATTTTTCAATATTTCTTTTGATGATAACCCCTTAATAATCGCGAGAATCGCAATGCCAAGTTGAGGATGATGGAAATCATTGTGCGATGGTAAAGTGGACGCTTCTAAAAAGTCTAACTACCGTGAAACACGGTAGTTATTGATTTTTTAATATTTCTTTTGTCGATAACCCGTCAATAATTGCGAAAATCACAATGCCAAATTGAGTATAATGAAAACCATTGTGCATTGATAAGATAGACTCTTTTCAAAAGTCTGAATAACGTGAACCACGGTGGTTATTGATTTTTCAATGAGTCTTTTGTTCATAACCCCTTAATAATTGCGAAAATCGCAATGCCAAATTACGGATGATGAAAATCATTATGCAATGGTAAAGTGAGCGCTTTTTATCGGCCGAGTGCGAGGCGTTGGAGACAGGGCGTGCAAATCGCGAATTCCGGGACACCCCGAAAAAAGGTATACGCCATTGTTGAACGGCTATCCAACTGGAACCATTTGAAAGAGCAACTGATGGCAGACAGGATTTAAAAACAAGTCGAATCGGTCAACTCCAGTGCATGATATAGCCCCAGGAAGTTGAAACAGTTTCCGATGATAACATGCAAGTTTATTGATCGATTGAACTAAAATTTATCAGAGAGTCGTGTTTCGCTATAGCCGACAACCCGATATGAGTCGTGGTGTAAAAAAACTTCTCGGGGATGTGATCCAGGGTTGTCTCGAACGCACCGTGTCAATTATTTGTTGTTTTCGCAATGAAAGAGTTTTATCCCGAAAATTCGAGTAAGTGCATTGTTGAGGGAAAGTTTGTTCGAAGAAAACGTGTGGTCGTGCAATACCCGAATCGATCTGTACACACCAACGGGAAGCGGTGGAAAAATGGTATGGAAATGCCGAAATCGTCCGGAGTCGCAAGGCAATGATCAATGGTTTTTGCACTCACCGGCTGACTGAACGTTTTTTTAATACTGGGGCGAGATGGACACTTTAGGATGAATCAATATTGAACAATTTTTTTTTTCATTATTTTCATCGATGTTTTCTTGACGATTTTTTTAACATTTCCATTTCCGCTATTCCTAAGGGGGGTAAGCACATATCACGTATGACGTATTTTCAATTTTATGTTTTTGTTCAAATTCAGACCCTCCGCCACCGTCTTAATATAGTTAAGGAAAAACCAGTTCATGATGACGCATTTCGGAAAAGAAAAATAGCTAACAATTCTAGTCGCTTTCCCACACGTAGTGCGATTAACTTAAAATATTCAAAATATCTCACGGAAACACGTGCATATCAGACCCCAAGCTGCTGAAATATCTCAGCATGGAGCAAAGTCGTAAAATCATCAAACCGGTGCGCACACAAATGTCACCGAGACCAGAGCATCCCTACCGGCCTACTCGCAAGTATGGAGGCGAGCATAGACACAGTGTCCCGCTGCAACACACGCATCCACTCCACGTATACATATACCATCGCGCTCGTCTCTGTGTACTAGTATAGGCACTTTCCGAAAAGAGCTCCAAATATTAAAAAAAACCGCCAAGTGGACCGATCTTGTTTGGATGACAGGTTGTAAAAGTCACAGTTTATTGCCTCTCTCGCATGCTCTGGAAAATAAGCACTACAGAGAACAGCGTTTTTCCTAACCCTTAGTTCAAAACAACGGCACTCCCGAAACCTCCTACTCCTCATTCGCCCTTCTTTCACGAAGAAACCCTGTTTTTCCCAATTTTCACATGGAAATAGAAACTCAGCAGGGGAATGCACGTGTTACCTCAGCAAGAGAGAAAACTGAAAAAATATATTTCTAAATAATCAGCTGCACTAGAAAAGAATATACCCGATTAAGATTTTTTCATCCCGTGGGTCTCGGAACTAGACCAACGTCGAAAACAACTGTATTCACCAATAGAAATGTGGGAAAATCCGTATGCCTAAATTTGTAAAATTCATCTCCCGCTGAGCAAACAGACCCTTTAAAAACTCTTGCGCAGCGACAAATTCAAGTTAAGTCTTCGTTTAGTCTTCGATGGCGTTGAGTCGTCACGCTCCGAACCTTCGCGAGAGGGTGAGGAGTAGGACTATCCTAGTGTGTCCGCGATCGCGTATCTAGCCTCGGAATTGATATCGTCGTGAGCGAATCTTTTATCATCAGTATTTAATATTAAAAGTTTGTGTTTGAAATTGTCCGCGAAGTGTGTTACCGCGTCGACTCATTATTCAAAATTGTATTCTCGAAATTGTGAATTGTGTGAGATATAAAGAAATACTCGACGTCAAAATAATAAACGAGTGTTAACTGAAATCAGGTGTCAACCATCAATCGACAATCAACCTAACTCAAAAAGCATAATCCTGGGTGTGAAAAGGAACTCCGCAACGAACAAGTGAATCTAAATTTAATAGCCAGTTGATAAAACAAGGTCTCCGGAGATCTTTCAGTGTACGTTCCCACTACCGATTATTTGTTGTTACTTTTGTCGCGATAAATAGTCAACAGAGTAAAGCGTTAGCCGCTCGACGCTTAGGCTCGATTATCTTACACGCACGGACGTTACACACAAAAGGAAATTCAAAAAATTAATAACCACCGTGTCCATCGAGATTTTGACTTTTCAAAAGCGTCATTTTTTTAATTCACAGTATTTTTTATGATCCTTATTTTTGCATTGTGGATTGCACGAATGAAAATTGGAAGAAATAATAACTACCGTGTCTATCGTGAATCTAACTTTTCCGAAGCAACGCTTTTTTTATTTTACAGTATTTTTGATCAACCTTATTTTTGTATTGCAATTTTTGCGATTGTTAAGGGAGTATGCACAAAGGAAAATGATAAAAATTAATGACTACCGTATCTATAAAGATTCTGACTATTTAAGAGCGGCATTTTTTTATTTAACAGTGTTCTTTATTATCTGTATTTTTGTATTGCAATTTTTCCAATTGTTAAGGAAGTATGCACGAAAGAAAATTGAAAAAATTAATAACTACCGTGTCTATCGAGATTTTCACTTAAAAATAACAGGACTTTTTTCATTTTACGGTATTTCCTATGTTACTCATGTATGCATTGCGTCTTTTGCGAATATTGAGGGGGTGAGCAGGAATGAAGATTGAAAAATCAATAACTGCCGTGTCTGTCGAAATTCTGACTTTTCAGAAAGGTATTTTTTTTTTATTTCACAGTGATTTCAATTATCCTTATTTTTGTATTGCAATTTTTGCAATTATTAAGGGGTTATCGACAAAAGAAATAGTAAAAAATTAATAACAACCGTGTTTATCGGTATTCAGACTTTTTAAAAGTGTCCACTTTATCACTGTACAATGATTCTCATCATCCGTATTTTTGAATGGTGATTTTCCTAATTACTAAAGGGTTATCGACAAAATAAATATTAGAAAATCAATAACTACCGTGTTTATCGATATTCAGACTTTGCAAAAGCGTCAACTTTATCATGGCATAATAATTTTTATCATCCTAAAATAAGCATAGTCATTTTCGCAATTATTAAGGGGTTATCGACGGAAAAAATATTAAAAAATCAATAACTGCCGTGTGAATCGGTATTTAGACTTTTTGAAACAGTCCACTATATCACTGTACAATGATTTTCATCATCCGTATTTTTGCATCGCGATTTTCTTAATTATAAAGGGATTATCGAATAAATAAATATTGAAAATCAATAACCACCTTGTTTATCGGTATTCGGACTTTGCAGAAGCGTCACTTTTATCATTGCACAATGAGTGTCGTCATCGTTAAATTGGCATTGCGATTTTCGCAATAATGAAGAAGTCATCGACGAAAAAAATATTAAAAAATCAATAACTACCGCGTTAATCGGTATTCAGACTTTTCAGAAAATCCACATTATCACTGTACAACAATTTTCATCATCCATATTTGTGCATTGCGATTTTCGCAATTGTTGAGGGGTTATCGACAAAACAAATATTGAAAAAGCAATAGCTACCGTGTTTGTCGGTAGTCCGACTTTGCAAGAGCGTCCACTTTATCATTGCACAATGATTTTCATCACCCTCAAATTGGCATTGAAAATTTTGCAATTATAAAGGGGTTATTGACGAAAGAAATATTAAAAAGTCGATAATTACCGTGATTATCGGTATGCAGACTTTTCAAACGAGTCCACTTAACACTGTACAATGATTTTTATCATCCATATTATTGCAACGCGATATCCGTGATTGTTAAGGGGTTATCGAAAAAATAAATATTGAAAAATCAATAACTACCGTGCTTATCGGTATTCAGACTATTCAAAAGAATCCACTTTATCACTGTACAATGATTTTCATCATCCATATTTTTGCATTCCGATTTTCGCAGATATTAAGAGGTTATCGACAACAGAACTATTAAAAAATGAATAACTACCGTGGTTTAAGGTATTCAGACTTTTTAAACCATCTATTTTACCATTGCACAATGATTTTTGTCATCCTTAAATGATCATTGCAATTTTCGCAATTATTGAGGGGCTATCGACAAAAGAAATATAAAAAAGTCAATAACTACTGTGTTTATCGGTATTCAAACTTTTTAAAAGCGTCTACTTTATCGCTGTACAATGATTCTCATCATCCATACTTTTGCATTGCGATTTTCGCAATTACTAAGGGGTCATCGACAACGGAAATATTGACAAATCGATAACTACCGTGATTTACGGTATTCAGACTTTCGATACTTTCCACTTCACAATTCCACAATTATTTATGTCATCCTTAATTTAACATTTCAATGTTCGTGATTATTAAGGGGTTATCGAAAAAAAATATTGAAAAATCAGTAACCACCTCGTTTATCGGTATTCAGATTTTTTAAAAGCGTCCACTTTATCATTATATAATGATTTTCATCATGCATATTCTTGCGTTGACATTTTCGCAATTATTGAGGGATTATCGACAAAAGAAATATTGAAAAATCAATTTCTACCGTGATTTACGGTATCATCCATATTTTTGCAAAGTGATTTCCGTAATTGCTAAGGGGTTATCGAAAAAATAAATATTAAAAAATCAATAATTATCGCGGGTCACGGTATTCAGACTTTTCAAAAGCGTCTGCTTTACCATTGCACAATGATTTTTATCATCCTTAATTTAGCATTGCGATTTCCGCAATTATTAAGGGGTTAGCGACGAAAGAAATTTTACAAAATCAATAACTACCGTGTTTATCGGTATTCAGACTTTTCGAAAGTGACCACTTTACCATTGCACAATGATTTTTGTCATCCTTGAATTGTCATTGCAATTGTTGCAATTGATAAAGGGTTATCGACAAAAAAAATATTAAAAAATCAATAACTACTGTGTTTATCGGTATTCAGAGTATTCAAAAGGATCCACTTCATCAGTGTATAATGATTTTCATTATCCATATTTTTGCATTGCAGTTTTCGCAAATAGTAAGGGGTTAGCGAGAACAGAAATATTGAAAAATCAATAACTACCATGGTTTACGGTATTTAGACTTTGTAAACCGTCCACTCCACCATTCCACAATGAATTCCACATTCTTTAATTGGCATTGCAATTTTCGTAATTATTAAGGGGTTATCGAAAAAAGAAGTATTGAAAAATTACTAACTACCGTGCTCATCGATATTCAGACTTTTTAAAAGAATCTACTTTATCGCTGTACAATTATTTTCATAATGCATATTTTTGCATAGCGATTTTCACATTTATTAAGGGGTTATTGAAAATATAAATATTAAAAAATCAATAACTACCGCGTTTGTCGGTATTCAGGATTTTCGAAAGCGTCTACTTTTCCATTGTACGATGATTTTTATAATACCGTAAAATATGATAGCTATTGATTTTTTAATATTTATTTTTTCGATAACCCTTCAATAATTGCGAAATTCAGAATGCCAAATTTAGGATAATGATAATTTTTGTGCAATGATAAAGTGGATGCTTTCAAAAAACCTGAATCCCGATAAACACGGTAATTAGTGATTATTCAATATTAAATTTATCCATAACCCCTGAATAATTGCGAAAATCGCAATACAAAAATGTAGTTGATGAAAATCATCGTAGAGTCATAAAGTAAACGCTTTTGAAAAGTCTGAATACCGATAAACATGGTAGTTATTGATTTTTCCATATTTCTTCGATCGAGAACCCCGTCAAATCTGCAAAAATCGCAGATTCGAATTGAGGATAATAAAAATCATTGTGCAGTGGTAAAGTGAACGCTCTCGAAAAGTCTGAATACTGATAAACATGGTAGTTATTGATGTTTCAATATTCCTTCTGTCGATAACCTTTCAATACGTTAGAAACTCGCAATGTCAAATTACTGATGATGAAAGTCATGGTGCAATGATAAGTGAACGCTTTTAAAAAGTCTGAATCTCGATAAACACTGTAGTTATTGACTTTTTAGCATTCATTCTTTCATTTACCTCTCAACACTTGCGAAATGCGCAACGCAAAAATATGGATGATGAAAATCATTGTATAGTGATAAAGGGGGCGCTTTTGAAAAGTCTGAATACCGATAAACACGGTAGTGATTGATTTTTCAATATTTCTTTTGTCGATAAACCCTGTGCGATTGTGATAATCGCGACGCAAAATTATGGATGATGCTAATCATTGTAGATCGAAAAAGTGGGCGCTTCTAAAAAGTTTGAATCTCGGTAAACACGGTAGGTATTGGTTATTTAATATTTAATTTATCCATAACCCCTTAATAATTGCAAAAATTTCTATGCAAACATATGGATGATGAGAATCATTGTACACTGATAAAGTAGACGCTTTTAAAAAGTCTGCATATCGATCAACACGGAAATTATTGATTTTTCAATATTTCTTTCGTTGATAATCACTTAATAATTTCGAAAATCTCAATGCCAATTCAAAGATATCGAAAATCTTTGTGCAATGATAAAGTGGCCGCTGTTGAAAAGTGTGAATACCGATAAACACGTTAGTTATTGCTTTGTTATTATTTTTTTGGTTCGTTAACACTTAATAATCGCGGAAATCGCAATGCCAAATTGATGATAATAAAAATCATTGTGTAATTCTAAAGTGGACGCTTTTAAAAAGTTTGAATCCCAAAAAACAGTGACGTTTTTCATTTTTCAATATTTATTTCTTCGATGACCCCTTAATAATTGCAAAAATCGCAATGCCAAATAAAAAATAATGAGAATCATTTCGCATTGATGAAGTTGACCCTTTCAAAAGGTCTTGATCCCGATAAACACGGTAGTTATTGATTATTTAATATTTAATTTATTTATCAGCCCTTGATGATTACGAAAATCGCAATGCAAAAGTGAGGATGATGAAAATCGTTGTACAGTGATCAAGTGGACGCTCTTGATAAGTCTGAATACCGATAAATACGGTGATTATTGAATTTTTAATATTTCTTCTTTCGCTAACCCCCTAATATTTGCGAAAATCGCAATGGCAAATTAAGGATAATAAAAATCATTGTGCAGTGATGGAGTGGACGCTATTGAAAAGTCTGAATACCAATAAACACGTTAGTTATTGTTTTTTGAATATTTCTTTTGTCGATAACCCCCCAATAATTACGAAAATCGCAATGCCAAATTACGGATGATGAAAATCATCGTGCAATGATGAAGTGGACGCTTTTGGGAAGTCTGAATACTGATAAACACGGTTGTTGTTGATTTTTCAATTTTTTTTTGTCGATAACCCCTCAATTATTCGGTGAAATCGCAATGTCAAATCACGGATGATAAAAATCATTGTGCATTGATAAAGCGGACGCTATTGAAAAGTCTGAATACCGATAAACACGTTAGTTATTGATTTTTCAATATTTCTTTTGTCGATAACCCCTTAATAATTGCGAAATTAGCAATTTCAAATTACGGATGAAACTCATATCGCAATGATAATGTGGACACTTATAAAAAGGCTGAATCTCGATGAACACGGTAGTTATTGATTTTTTAATATTTAATTGATCCATAACTCCTTATTAATTGCGGAAACCACAACCTGAATATATGGATGATGAAAATCATTGTACAGTTATGAAGTAAACGCCTTTGAAAAGTCTCAATACCGATAAACACGGTAGTTATTGATTTTTCCATATTTCTTTTGTCGATAACCCCTTCATATTTGCGAAACTCGCAATTTCAAATTAAGGATAATAAAACCATTGTGCAGTGGTGGAGTGAACTTTTTAAAAGTGTAAATACCGATAAACACGGTATTGATTGATTTTTCAATATTTATTTTGTTGATAACCCCTTTAAAATTGCGAAAATCGCAATGTTAAATGGAGGATGATAAAAGTTATTGTGCAGTGGTAAAGTGGACGCTTCTGTAAGGTTATCTCGCATTTCGAAATTCGCACTGAAAATTCGTAATCAGCGGACCTAAAACCGTTGGATACCAACTGTCATTTAGATGAAGCTGTTTTTTGCATTTATTCTTAGCCATATTGGATCCGCCATCTTCAATTCCGAAATTTGTATTGTCAATTCGTAATCAGCAATCTCAAAAACCCTTAGATACTGACTGTCGCTCAGATCAAGCCATTTTTTGAATCTTTGGTCCGCCATTTTGATCTCCGAAATTCGCATCGCAAATTCGTCATCAGCGACCCCAAAAACCCTCGAAAAACAACTTTCACCTGGATCAAGCGATTTTTTCTATTTTTGGTCCGCCATTTGGATCTGCCATTTAGAATTCGGGAACTTGCATTGAAAATTCGTTATCAGCGAACCTCAAAACCGTTGGATACCACATTTTATTTAGACGAAGCTGTTTTTTGCATTTACGGTTTGCCACATTGGATCCGCTATCTGTAATTTTGAAATTTGTATTGTAAATTCATAATAAGCGATCTCAAAAACCCTTAGATACTGACTGTCGATCGGATCAAGCCATTTTTTGCATTTTTGGTCCGTCATTTTGAATTTTGAAATTTGCATCGCAAATTCGTTATCATCGACCCCACAAACCCTCGGAAACCAATTTTCACTCGGATCGAGCGATTTTTTTTATTTTCGGTCCGCCATATTGGATCTGCCATTTTGTATTTGGAAATTCGCATTGAAAATTCGTTACCAGCGGCCCCAAAAACCCTCGGGAGCAAACTTTCGCTCTCATCAAGTATTCTTATGCATTTTTGGTCCACCATTTTGAATTTTGAAAATTGCATTGCAAGATAATAATAAGCGACCGCAATAACTCTTAAATGCCAATCATCGCTCTGATCAAGCGATTTTTTTGCATATTCAATGCAATCGAAATTAGGTAGGAAATTATAAAACGTTTTTTCCGTTAAAAAAACTGTCGAAAAAATTTTGACGTTTTGTTCGAACAATTTTTTAAATCTTTTTATTCCCCTGTCATATTGTTATTCCCCTATCATACGAATTTTTCGTCCGAAGCGATTTGGAAATGTCATTGAGAATGACATTTCGATCGCGGCTCACTCGACAGCCGTGAGCTCAGACCGACTGACGGGATAAAAGCACGGCGCACTTCACGCGGCACCTTCGTTCCACGAAATTCATAATTTTCAGTTAACTTTGATATTTTGTTTTACTGTGAAAAAAATACGTAAAGCACTCCAGTACGGGTGATTTGGATTCGGAAAAATGTGAACTTTAATCATGTATTTTTTCAATCCATTTCTGATTTTTTTTCGAAAAAAATTTTTTTCTATAGCAAAAACTACAAATCAGATAATTATGCCATATTTTTTTTCGAAGAGAGCGGAAAAAATCGTTCGCGATATGTACTTAACATTAGTCAAAATCGGCCTCTAAATCGTTTTAAAAAAGCATGGCCACCCCCGATGTGTCACACTGTATACTACCATACCAGTGTTGATGCGATTTTTAAAATCAGATGTAAGATTTTTCCATTGGAGAAGAGTTGCTGATACGCTGGGGCTTCCCTTAATATTCCTTGATTTTGACGATGTCGGTGCTGGTGATAGTCTTTTTAATTAATGGATGGATTTTTAATCCACTACCTTTTGTCCAAATACGATAGCGTACTCTCTCTTTTGGACATTCTTATCAGGCAATTAATGCAGTTACACACTGTTTCGATCCCAACGGGAGATTCACGTAATCACGCAAATTTCGTGAAAAGATATTGATACATTGATTGCATTGTTGTGTCCATTTTCGTCGAGTTATTTCGTTGTAACACACTTAAATTGATTCTTCAAGTTATCTTCTATTTGACGCTCTAGTTGAAGAGCCATCACAATGCTCAACGAGCTGCAGCTGTGCGAAGCGATGCACATATTATATACTAAATCTCTTCTCTTATACTGTATTGAAAGTGTTTAATACGGTGGTGTGTAACCTACTCCCACTACAATATATCCCACAACTCGTACTGCAAATAGCTCGCAATATGATCTCTCAGACCGCTCAAAGATGGAAATCATTTCACATTTTCAGTTTTGAAATGTTCCGCGCTTACAGCTTGATTTGTATAATTATTTCAATCATAAAAATATAATAATTTCATCGTTAAACGTTTCAATTTAGTGATGACATCTTCCATTGGACATTCTGTTCCAAAAATAGAGAAATTGAATTCACCCGAATTCAAGAGAACATCATTAAATTCATCATATGCATAATAATGATTGTCAGTAATAATATATAATATTCAATTAGTATATCCAAAAGAATTAAAAATCTACATCGGGAGTTAAACCAATACCTTTCAAAAGATCTAGTAAGAGAATGTATTTTCGCGGCTTGAAACTACACTCATCCATAACCAAAACAAACCAATTCTTATGAACTATATATGTTTCACCAGTATATGTTGTTACGGCAGCTTTTATACCATTATAGGGGAATGTCTTACCAAAGACATGTTGATATGGTTTAGGTGAATTTAAAAGTTTTAAAATATCCTGATTGAACTCATAAATATAATTATCTGCGAACAATACTAGATCACCGGAGGATGTTTCATAAATTGCTTTGACGGATAAAAGATTTTCGGGTAAGAACGTCAGCCAATTTCTAATGAGTCGGGGCTCTTTATATGTTTTTGTTGCTAAGTTCATAAGCCATGCCCATTTTTTATACAAAATGAACATTCGTTTACGTAAGACGAAAAATATAAGTTCTGCAGAGTTTATTTGACAAATAAAATCTGGGGCTAGCACCTGATCGACGTCGGAATCATATTTTTTAGATATGGGGGGCGTGGTAGTTATTATAATGGGTTCCACAGTTGCAGTACTTTTTTCTGTTGGCTTGATGGTGGAATTTAATTTTTTTCTCTCTCTTTATTGTGATATATAGTTTTAATTCCATCTAAATCATCCTTGGCAAATGCGAAGTCATCCGTAGTAGTGTGTTCTGCAATAAATAGATACATTAATGCCCCTTTTTTGGTTGAATGCCCCATACCTAACGAATGACCGAGTTCATGCATCAATACCTAATATCTCCACATGATCTTACCTTGATGGGAACGGGGGTAAAAGCCATTATTCTTACGTAATATTTTACAATATAGAGTGTGCGTTTTGCAATGTAGAGTGATGGACATTTGAGAGCAAAGCGTTAGGCGAATTAACTATGAGATCTATTTTTCCATTTTTAATTTACAATTCCCTTTACATATTCTTATGTTACAATTCTTCATTATTTATTGAGTTTCGAAAATTTCAAGAGTGTTGATATTGACTCGTTTCAAAGCTCGTAAATGGCAATTATACTACATTCCTTCGTATCGTCGTAACCCACTCCACCCATTCACCCATTCCACCCACTCCAATCATTTGAAAAAAAATTTGTTCTCCTATCACGTCATTATATCATTTAATTATTAAAATAATTTCAATTCAAACGGTCACAACAGCATATAATTCAGCCCGGACAACGATTGATGATCTGAACTGAACTAACTTTTACTCTTCAACTTATTTTAGGCAAGATCGTTTCAAATTTAGTCCCCATTATTTTGCGCAAGGTATTACATTCGGTTATAGTTTATCGACTGATTTGTTTCCTCACTTTGAGATTGTTCAAAATCTTACCTTTGATTCCAATATGCATTTTGGTTATGTCAAATCTTGACGTTTTTTTTAAATGGAACTGACCCTTCTCTAACGACATCCAACGATGTGGAATGCTTTTTAGAAAAACTCAGTAAAATCAACGTAAAAAGGGAAAGGAGGAGTCAAAAAAATTTTATGTGTCCATTATATGGGGGTAGGAGGGCTCATAACAACCAAAATCATTCTTACGTAATATATGAATGGGCCTTCATTCATCAGTTCTGCGTGAACACTACTTGACCGCAAAATATACGCTTGACACTAATCTGCGTTAATACAAGATAAGTAGGTGTGATAATTTTCTATCTCACCTCGTGGAAATCCTGCAGCACCTCCTCTGCTTATTTTTTTTTTTAACCCGAACGATGAATAAAAACATTATAAACCTCATTATTACGAAGAGGACGAAGAGGACGACCTACCTCAATCAGGGGCGCGGGGCCAGAACAACGTGGGCCTGACAGCTACCCGCGTCGCGACCGTGGCAATCGGGGACCTGCCCATCCGGCCAGAGAGAGTGAGGAGCACCGCAAGGTCCAGGGGCAGACCGCCCAAAATCCGATCGGTGCAGAGAGAAGGCTTGGAGGGGACTCGGCGGGGAGTCTAGATAACCCTCACCGAGGCCTTGGCGGGCTCTCTAACAACGCCACCCGTGCGGCGATGGATTGCCGGCTCGAGTGGCTGGAGGAGAGGAGAGTAATGGCCCATAAGGCCCCTCTTCTCCCACAGGGCAATGCGATGGAAGCGTTAGATAAAGGCGTGGACATTGTCAAATGCTCACATAGTAACTTGCAGCATCGCAAAGCGGCCTCGGCTGTCCCAAGCCGGGACCTTGCGGTGGTGCAGACAGACATATTCCTAATACAAGAACCCTGGATTTACAGGGGGTGCGTAAAAGGGATTGATCGTAACATGGGGTCGTTAATATATGTCTTTATTCACAAAAGACACAGTACCCTAAAGCTTAGCAGGTTCTGCAGTAGGGATCTGGCAGTGGCCCCAGTAAAACTGAGGCTAGGGGGGGCACTGAGTGATCTCATCGTGTGTTCAGCATATCTGCCGTACGACTCTGAGGAACCTCCTCCGACGAGGGAACTGAGAGTCCTGGTGGACCACTGTAGGAGAGATGGACTGAATCTGGTGGTAGGGTGCGACGCAAATTCGCACCACCTCATCTGGGGCAGTTCCATCATAAACGAGAGGGGATCAGCTCTGCTGCAGTACCTCTCAGCAACTAATCTTGAAATCTTTGAAAAAGGTTCAAGGCCTACCTTCGTCACGACAAGGAGGCAGCAGGTCATTGGCCTCACCTGGGGACTCCAAGGGTAGCAAAATGGATAGAAAAGGCTGGCGAGTGGGTGACTGGGCAATTGCCGCCAGGGTGGTTATCCTGGACAGGATCCAGTGGGCACTGCACTCGTTCGACGGGTACAAGAGGCCGGGTGCTGACAGGATCTTTCCGGCCCTGCTTCAGCAGGGAGAGAAGGACCTAGTCAGGCACCTGAGCACCTGAACTACACCTTCAGATCCTGTATGGCACTAAGATATGTGCCAAGGGCCTGGAGGGAGGTCATAATAGTCTTTATCCTGAAACCGGGCAAAGCTAGTTATGACTAAGCAAAGGGTTCTAGACCTATCAATCCGACGTCTTTCTTATTGAAAACAATGGAGAGACTCATTGATAGGTACATAAGGGATGGGCACTAATGCTAACACCAGTGCACCACTCACAACACGCGTATCAAGCGAGCAAATCCGTTGAGACGGCTATGCACAGTCTCGTTCACGAGATAGAGCGAACCCTCTACCAAAAGGAGGCCACCTTATGCGTATTCTTAGACGTCGAGGGGGCATTTGACAATACGTCTTTTGATGCAATTTGCGAGGAGGCGAGGGATTTCGTGTCAATGGCACAATCATCAACTGGATGCACTACATGCTGCAGAAGCGGACCATAACAGCAAGTCTCAGCGAGACTGCTGTCAGGGCCCGAGACGGCCGTGGTTGCCCGCAGAGGGGAGTGACATCCCCATTGATGTGGCTGCTTGCGCAGGCTTGAAAGACTGAGAGTCAAAGTGGTGGGATTTGCCGATGACGTGTGTATAGCAGTCAGCGGCAATCATCCTGCCGTCATGACGAGTAAGATCTAGAAAGCGCTCAATCTCGTCAAAGAGTGGTGCACATCAGAGTCGTTACGGGTTGACCCAAATATTCACATGAAAAAGGCGCTTCAATAGAAAGCGCCCTTCGATCTATGGCACTGAGCTATCGATCTCCTGTGAGATTCCCTACCCGGGAGTGACGATCGATTCTAAGCTCAGCTGGAAGAGCCACATTACAAAGGCGGCCCGAAAGGCAACTGTCATATTCTTGGTCTGCAGAAGGATGTTTGGTCAAACGTGGGGGCTAAAACCCAAGATGGTCAGGTGGATTTACACGGCCGTCCTGGTTCTAATCTACGCCTCCCTAGTATGGTGTCCCGACCCTGGCTCTGGGTGCCCTGATCGACGTCTCGCCTCCGCACATCGCAGCCGAGACAGGGGCAAGAAATGCAGCAATTCGGCTGCTCTTCAGTGGTAGGTGGACGAGGGTCACATATGGGCATACCGCGGTTCTCCGACGGGCGGGAGATCTCGAGGAGATTATCCGGCTCGGGGGGGACTGGTTCCCGCAGGAACACCACTTTCACTATAATTACCAGGTCCCCATTCCTGACAGGGAGTCATGAACCGAAGAACAGGATAGGTCGCTCGGGTGTCGCCCAGTGGCCCAGTCTGGTATACAGACGGTGCGAAGTCGGAGACAGATGCTGGGGCCGGAGTTTGGAGCGAGGGGCTCAAGACGGAGATATCCTTTACACTGGGCCACACCATCTCTGTTTTCCAGGCAGAGCTGTTTGCTATACGGCCCTGTGCTCGTAGTATTCTCAGAAGGGGATAATAGCAGCAAACATCTCTACATATGCAGCGACAGTTGTGCTGCGCTCAGGCAGCTGCTCAATGTGGTGGTCAAGTCTGAGCTGGCAAAAGACTAAATAAATCTGCTAACTCAAGTGGCTGGAGTCGACAACAGGGTGAAATTGCTATGGGTACCAGGTCACAGCGATATCCAGGGCAACGAAAAGGCTCATGAGTTGGCCAGATGCGGCGCTTCGTGGCCCGATATGGCAGACCATGGCGACCGCGCAGGTGTTACCATCGGACTCGTGAAACAGATAACGGAGAGATGGGCCGCGAATCAGTTCGCGGGCCTCTGGGCGCAGGATCCACACCAAGGGACTCTCCTCTGGGCCCTCAGCAATGCTAGGGACCGTGCAAGCTGAACTTGATCAAACCCAATTCAGGGCGGTCGTGGGACTAGTCCTGGGAAACTGGCACACAGGCAAGCATCTGGTGCGACTGGGTCTTGCAGAGGAACCAGTCAGTCAAAGATGCAAAGATGGAGACGAGACACAACTCCATCTCATTACGACGTGCACGGAGCTGACGGGCGTCAGAAATGACGTCCTTGGGGCACCTGTCATCTTTGAATTCAGCCTGAAGAACACAGGGGTGGGCTGAGTGCCCGGACAATTCTCACAATCAAAACAACAACAACAAAACATTATTATTACTATTATTATTATTATTATTATTATTATTATTATTATTATTATTATTATTATTATTATTATTATTATTATTATTATTATTATTATTATTATTATTATTATTATTATTATTATTATTATTATTATTATTATTATTATTATTATTATTATTATTACTATTATTATTATTATTATTATTTGGGTTTATGTGGTTTATTCGGTGTGTTCGCCAGCGTCCGTCATCATGTAGATGCGGCTAGGCGTAGATCAGGCCTCAGGGAACTGGGGTAGGAGTCAGAGTACTCCGAGGGTATACCCAGTCCTGACTATTACGGCCCGCGCCTTTGCACATAAAGCGCTGGTTCAACCCAAGAAGAAAAATGCAAAATTTAGAAGGAAACAGCCAAGATGAAGTGAGCGACGAGTGAGCTTTTTTGCAGAAATTCTGATCGAGAGCGAGAAGAAGATGGAGGTGAGGCTCGCAGAAATGCGCAAACTCATAAAAATGATGACGGATGCGTTGAAAAAGCAGCCAAACTTCAGTAAGACGATTACGGACGGACTCCCTGCATTCGAGGAGCACCTGGAAAGTCTCGAGGACGGTCGCCGTCCTATTAAGCAGGCTCATAGCCTCCTGAGCAGGCCGGCCGTCCCGAGAACCAAGCTCCAAAGCGATTCTACAGCTGAAGCAGGCTGCTCCAGGGGAACACCGAACCCCCGTGCTCCCGCAAAGATAGAACCGAAGGAGAGGGTGACGATGAGCCCTCCTGTACCACCAGCGAAGGAGGTACAGACAAAGAAGAAAAAAGAAAAAGCGGCCTTGCCAAAGAATGCCTGGACGGAAGTTCAGAGCAAGAAGGCAAAAAAAAGGAAAAAACGAAAGCTGGAAATGAAAGCGTCGCGCCAGCCTTCCAAATCAGCAGACCCGCAAATACGCCTCATAAGACGGCAGCTGCGGCCAAGAAATCGCGTCCGAGAAAACCGGAGGCGATCGTGCTGAAACCGACAGAGGGTGAAACCTATGAGGAGATCCTAAACGTTGTCCGTGAAAAAGTAAACCCCGAAGCTCAAGAGCTGCTCTTATAGAAGCTCTCAAGGCCGCAGCTGGGAAGGAGAGCAGCATTGAGGAATTGGTCTCGAAGTCACGTCTTGAGATTCGAGACCTCGATAGCTGCTCCACGAACGCCGAGGTTGAGGAGGCTATGAGGGCCTCGGGCAGTACGAAGGCCCCCGGCAGGTCACATT
This sequence comes from Alloplasta piceator, assembly GCA_946863875.1. NCBI lineage: Eukaryota > Metazoa > Arthropoda > Insecta > Hymenoptera > Ichneumonidae > Alloplasta > Alloplasta piceator. The sequence goes on from OX333073.1 coordinate 35,912,478, forward strand.
GACCCAGCCGAACGCGCGGGAACAGGTCACCGCCATCGTCATCATTGACGAATCGGGCGCAAGGACCCTGTTGCAAACCGCTCGCGTCAAGATCGGCTGGGTCAATTGCTGAATCCGGAGGAGAGTGGAAGTACCGAGATGATTCAAGTGTCTTGGCTACGGGCACCACAGTACCCGGTGCAAGGGCACTGACCGGGGAAGTCTGTGCTTCCGGTGCGGCAAGGAGGGACATAGGGCAGCTGACTGCGATGCTGAACCCTTTTGTTTCTTCTGCCCGGCCGTGGAAGGTAAGCCAGATTCCAAACGTCACATTGCAGGATCAAAGCGGTGCGGGGCATTCCGCAAAGCCCTCAGCGATGCCAGAGGCAAGTAATGGCGGTCGTCCTGCAGGGGAACATGAATAGGAGCCAGAAAGCCGACGAACTTCTGGCCCAAATATGTTTCGAGAAAGCCGCTGATATAGTTCTGGTCAGCGAGCAATGTCGGAACAGAGAAGGGCCAGGATGGTATTCGGACCTCCTAGGCACGGCAGCGTTTCGGATTCCAAATCGACGACGTTTCTGCGTCGTCGACCATGGCTCCGGGAGCGGCTTCGTTTGGGTGAGGTCCAGAGGCGTTATCTACGTCAGCTGTTACCTCACCCCAAACGAGCGAATCGCAGACTTTCAGGCCAAAATTGATGGTCTGGAGGACGCTATTCAGGACATCGAGGGTGAGCTGAGAGTAGCCAGAGACTTCAATGCAAAGGCTCTGGAATGGGGTGAATCCTGGTCAGATTCCCGGAGTGGACGCGTGCTGGACATGGCGTCCAGACCTGGGCTAGCGGTATTGACTGGCTCAACGTCCACCTTTCGGAGGCCAGGGAACAGAGAAACCATCATAGATGTCTCCATGGCGACGGAAAACCTGGTATCGCGAGTCCAGGACTGGAGAGTGATCGAGGACTTCACAGCGAGCGATCAGAAATACATCACGTTCTGTAAACGTGATGTAGCACCGGTCCAGACAAGAACACCGCGAGGATCTACCGGGTGAAACGTCGATAAAATGGACCCCCAGAAGCTGTCTCTGGTGCTGTTACGTGGCAAACGAACCCTTGAGGAGCTCCCTCACCCTGCGGGTGCTGAACAGACCGTGGATATGGTAATGACACGCCTACATCGGGCCTGCAGGGATGCCGTGTCGAAAAGAATTGCACAGGATAACAGACGCCCCGTGTACTGGTGGACGAATGAGATCGCGGAGGTGAGGCGGGAGTATCTTCACTGGAGAAGACTATCCCTTAGAGGACTGCCACCTATAAGGCGGCAAGGAAAGTGCTCAGATGGACCATCAATAGGTGTAAGGACCGATGCTGGAAGCAGCTTAGGGAAGATCTAAACGACGATCCTCGGGGATTAGGGTACAAACTGGTGCTCCGCAATTCGGGGGCGTTCTCTGAAAGCGCTCCCACAGATGCGGGGATCATCGGCGGTATCGTCGATGCCCTTTTCCCCAATCAACCCAGGCAACCGCGCCGACCTCGAATACCCGGGGATGCACCACCACCCCCTTTTACGGAGGAGAATCTCAGGTGCGCGGCGCAATTCTCCAAAAACGTGAAGGCACCAGGCCCTGATGGCTTGCCAGCAGAGGTGCTGAAAGCCGCAGTTGAAAGGCATCCAATGCTCTTTCTGACTATGTACAACGCCTGCCTACAGGCAGGGGTTTTTCCACATCGCTGGGAACGCGCAATGCTCGCGTTGATCGAGAAGGGCAAAGGGGGTTCAGTAGACAGTTCATCGTCTTATAGACCCCTGTGCATGCTAGACACGGCTGGTGAGCTCCTGAAGAATCTTCTACGACCTCGCCTTCATGCGGCAATTCAAGCCTCTGGAGACCTTTCCGAAAGACAGTATGGCTTTCGGAAAGGGAGGTCGACGATACACGCTATCTAGGAGGTCATCAGTGCAGCCAGGAGCACGGAGCGAGGGAACCATTTTTCCCGCTTCATGTGTCTACTGGTCACTCTGGATGTGAAGAACGCTTTCAACTCAGTGCGGTGGTGAGACGCGCTACGTGCGCTGGAGCAGAATTTTGGGGTCCCCGGATATCTCTACTGGATGTGCGAGGATTACCTGAATGATCGTTCTTTCGTTTACACCACCGCAGATGGTCCGTTCAGCCGTGAGTTAACGACAGGGTTAGCCCAAGGGTCCATATTAGGTCCCGACATTTGGAATGCCACTAATGACGGGATTTTCCGAATGGAGATGTCCGAGGGTTCTTTTCTGGTTGGGTATGTGGATGACGTAGCCGCTATTATCATTGCGCGCACCGTAGAGGCAGCGCAGATGAGACTCAACCAGGTAATGCGTCGGGTCCACTCCTGGATGTAAGACCACGGCTTGGAGCTAGCGCTAGCGAAAACTGGGATCGTGCTTCTAACCAAAAAACATATTCCGCTTTCAAGGGATACGTAGATAGGAGAGACGACGGTTGAGACAAAGGTGTCGGTAAAGTATCTGGGATTGAAGCTCGATTCTCGGCTCACGTTCGGAGAAAAAATAATATCGAGAGCGGACAAAGCTGCGGCAGTGACGACGCTGCCGAGCAGGGTAATGGCCTACTTGGCGGTCCTCTGCCCTGCAAGCGTTGCCTTCTGTTACGCACGGCCGAGTCCATAATGCTCTACGGCGCCGAATTCTGGGCCGATGCGCTCCGGTTTAAAAAATACCGGAAGCGTATGGCCGGAGTGCCGCGGAGAGGGGCCCTCCGTATCGCCTGCTCTTACCACACAGTCTCAGAGCCGGCTGCGCTAGTAATGGCCGGGGTCATGCCAATTGACCTCTTCGCCCAAGAGTGGAAGTTCGTCCACCAGAACCTTCTCGATGAGGAAGAGAGGGAGAGACGAAAAGCGCTTGCCAGGTTTCGCAGTATGCAGGCCTGGCAAGAGAGATGGGATGAGAATCCGCGGGCCAGGTGGACAGCGAGACTCATTCTTCGCCCGGGCACCTGGATAAACTGTCAGCATGGTGAGGTAAATTATCAACTCACACAACTGCTGACGGGGCACGGGTATTTCCGGTCTTACCTGTGCAGAATGAGTAAAGTGCCGGGCCCGTGCTGCATATCCTGCGGATCCCCCAGAGACGATGCCCTTTACAGATTCTTCAAATGCGAAGGAAAGTGTAGAGAGCACCATCGGAGGAAAAGTTTGGGAGCATAACTCCGGAAATGATTGTCAGAGTTATGCTTCTCGACGACGAAACTTGGACAGAGGTCACCTCCCTCGTGGAAGTTGTCCTCCGTCGAAAAAATAGAGTTTTGGAGGAAATAACGTCTTAAGGGGCGTGTAAAACAACTAATAGCACCACCGTGAAGTAATGCTAATGCGGTTCCGGGGTAGTCGTCTGGAGATACAGGGGGGGTTTTAGTCGGTAGTCTCTTCGGAGGAGTACGAGACACGGGGAGCCAAGTCAACGCTCCCGATATTGCGTAAAAGCATTTCCCCCCCTGTAAAGGAAAAAAATTATTATCATTATTATTTAATTGATAATTTTTCATTATTTGCGTGCAATTTTTTGTCCACTATTATAATTTCCGGGCGATGATTTTTCTTACCCTATTTGTTTGTACGCTATTTTAATTTATTTATTATTTATTCACACGTTTTTTCGTTTTTCATTTTTTCGCACAAAGTTTTAATTCATTTCTTATTTTTATTATATCATACATGGAATGGTGAGCTTATATGCGTTAATCCATACATAAGGATTTGACCGCATCTTCGAAAAATGCAAAATCAGCATGAAAACAAATTTGATCTGCACACACGCAGATGCAGATATAGCCGTTCTTATATTAGAATATTATATTCGTTTTGAAAAAACCCGAGCTCGTTAGTTCATTTTTGATCGCGCTACATAACTATTGTTCCGCTCTCGTGCCTCGCAATGGCCAATAATATTATTCTTCTCGAGTGTATTCTGAACATTTCGCGTATGGTAAAACTGCGCACCCCTCATTCACGCAGACGGTGTAATGAGATAATACTTATAAGAGCGTTCTCAGGCAAATGTCGTCTTAAATATGTGCTTTGGTGGACACCTCTGCGTGTTATCGCTAGGGCGTATACGCGGGGTGTATCCAAAAGGCTACGTATGTTAACGTATGTGTTTGAGGAGTTGCAACGGCGAGGTCTTCATGATGCCCAACGCACGCATGGTATTGCTACTGAAATATGCAGTAAGTATTCATGCAATTAATAATTTATATATTATTAAGCGAATAAGTTCTTAAATAATCATCGATCAATCAGCTAAACGAGCGATGATCAACTGATTCATGGGTGTTCATTACTTGAACCAGATTATCAGGCGTTTTTTGATGCTGCGGCTAATGAGGAGGATGAAATGATAAGAGCAGCTGTCACAGTGAAAAATTCTGAAATGATTAAAGTGCAGCATAACGCCCAGACCGTTTTGAAAGCAGATATGCCCGTCTCACGTGAGTAACAAGACTTCAATATATGAGGCATTCTTCGCCATTTCGAACGGTCAAAAAGTTGTCCACTCGAAAAAAAATGACATTTTGTCAATGGCGTGGAATGCCTCATATATATGAGTATCGCTCGATAAGTTTCTATGATTTAAAAATAATAAAATGCAGCTTATTTATTTCAACAGTGATAATAGAGCACTCTGAAGAAAACGGGCAAGGCGGTACTAATGATGCATCAGTGCCTTCAGATATAGCAGTAGCTGGTCCTTCGGGGTTGCAAAAGCAAAGGAAGTTTGCCATCATAACGTTGAATTCTGAAGATAATGATGATAGTCAAACGTCATCCCCGAAAAAAAATCTCTTTTTCCAAGCCGATAATGAAGAAGAGAGGATAGTCTTACCACAAGAAAATGGAGGCTGGGAGGCTGTTAATATACCATACCCTCTCCAAGAAAGCATCTATTATTGGTCAGAAAATCAGCTTGGTTTGTGTGACGAGTGTCTCGTACACTTGGAGGAGGAGGCAAACACGCTGCCTTTTCAACAGACTGATCACAGTATCAAGATTTTGCCCAGGAGGATTATATATCTGGTAATTATTGATTTTTTCATCTGCATGTACAAAATCAAATCTGCATGAATGTATTTTCTTATTCAATGAAAATTGAGGCATGTGATTGTGTATCGTAGGTTACTCAATAGGCTTCATTCCCGGCAATAATGAATGGGCTTTATAGATACCGCAAGCTTCGCATGAGATACCAATAATAATAATTATAATCACAATAATTATCGTTTTTCATATTCATAATAGAGGTTAATGTGAGCTCCTCAAAATTTCCAGGTGTGCAGAGGGGTGCTGTCAAGCGACGCGTCGCTGCGAGGACTGAAGCTTACGGTGATGTACAGCCACCTGGTGAACGATTCGACATTATAGAAGATTGTTCCCGGTATTTCAAACAATTCGAACTTCGCGGCCTTTGGCGATCTCCTTACGCATATCACGGCTTCATAGGAAGGTAGCGACTTGCAGCGAACGTTAATACCTTCGTAGTCGCTACCTATAATACCCACGGCCCTGTATCGTTGTCTTTTTGTCCTGTGCGAGACTACTCTTTCGAGGATATTTGGCACCTCATAAGTAGCGCCGCGCAAAGCTCAAGCGATTTCAATATTGACGATACAAGCCGTATCATGACTTGTGTTGTCCGCGGTGTCGAGGGAACGGGTAGGAAGGGGTTATCATATGAGGGTGTGACAAAACGATCTATTCCGACAATCCCGAACACTGGCAATTTATGCTGATCATGTTGCATACGCGGAGAGGCGGCAAATTTGATCGGGAAATCTGCACAATCGCTGCCAGTGTATCAAAGATCGCTACAAAGAGAAGAAGCAAAAGAACTTACTCGGGCTGCAGGCGTAAGCATACCAGCACATGGATGCGGCATGCGCGAACTTACGCGTTATCCAAATTTTTTATTGCAAGACGGTATTGCGATCATAATTTACGAGTTTTTAACACTGGGACGCGGTGGGGAGCACTTGTTTGGCGGTACACGAAGAGTCTTAGATGCCATCGGAGCAGTTGAAAATACGCTTCATATATTATATTACGAGCGCTTCCATCATTTCGAGCTGATTTTGAATTTAAGAGCAGCTGTCGATAGTCGAGATTTCTGTACATTGTGCAATAAACGATTCAATCGTCAACACGAACACAGATGCTCAAAAAAATGCCCTCGTTGTCGTAGATCCCCGCCTTGTCCCGTTACTGATACAATCAAATGCGCGGCATGCAATCGCGACTTTTTCGGCGCCGATTGTTTCCAGAAACATAAGAATAGTCGTGTATGTCGATCAATCAAACGCGGTCATAGCTGCTTTAGAACGATTAAACCTCTGCAAAAAAAGAAACACCAATATGGTATAAGTTTTTGCAATACGTGCAAGACCGAGCGACCATATAACCATCCGTGTTTTATGAAACCAATTCGTGCTAAGCAGACTGATAAATGAAAAATTCTTTTCACTTCCTACGATTTTGAAACACAGCAGTGTACGCCTGTGAAGGGTGACCCAAGAACATTCGTGCACACCCCAAATCTTTGCGTAGCTCAGCGTGTATGTCAAAACTGTTGCAATGACGGCACACTTGTTCAGTCGTGCAAAAGCTGCGGAGTGCACGAGTTTATTTTCGAATTAGCTATGCAGCAGGTGAAGGGTTTTTCACATACAATCTGCATAGCGCATAACGTGGGTGGCTTTGACGCGCAGTTTATTCTACGCTATCTAATCGAGGAAAAGAAAACGCAGCTGCCCACACTGATCTTAAACGGTACAAAAATTATTATTATGCGCATCGAAAAACTCATATTTCTTGATAGCCTACATTATTTCCCCATGCGGCTGTCTGCACTCCCGAAAGCTTTTGGTCTCTCAGACATAGCTGGAAAAGGTACATTACCCCACCTCTTTAAGGGAAACTGTGACCCTCTGTTTCTTCACATTTATCAATAATTTTTTTCGTGGAAAAAAAAGAGCTAATCGAAAAAGTTTGTTTTGGGTTTTGTTTCTTGCTTATTAATGTATCAAAAAACATTTTTTTCACATTTTTCACGATTCATGGTGGCGCTGGGGAAGCTCTCGCGTCAGGTGCTGTCATCTCCGCAGTGGTTCGCGGCACGCAGCAGAACTCTCTTCAACGTCGATCTGAAAAAAATACCAAGTGTTTTCGATACTAGTATGATATTTTAAAAAGAAAAACATAGGAATTTGGAAAAATATTGATTTTTAAAAAATAGGCACGCCTTTGAAATTAAAGAATGATTTTTGAGCAAAATTTCTCATCGAAAATAGTCTATAACTTTTATAATTATTGAGATATCAAAAAAATCCTATGTACTTCTTTAGATAATCAACTTTTATTGTTACGGTAAAAATTTTAAGTTGATCGGATAAAAATTGCTCGAGTACTGCTGCATGCCGCACTTAAAAAAGTGGTTTTGAGAAAAACGCGTTCAAAGTTTCAGGTTTGTTAATTTATGTTATGAACTGGATGAAAAATAATTAATCTTCAATCAGCGATGCCAGCACCATATAGCTGGCCTTCGAGGAGTATATCTTTGTCTCCTGATTCTTTCCTCGAACTTGTTAAGGCTTTTCTCGCTTCTTTTGCAGCGTCTGTGAGCAAGCGCTCCGCGAGCTGGATCCGCGCTGCGTCGATCTCAACGCAAAAGTTGAAACATTTTGGGCCGATAGTTATCCTCAACGTTTCCAGTACTTTCATGAGACTTCTCAGGCAATCATTGAACACTAATACCGCGATATCAGTTGCATTATCAATGATTTTTTTGCTTCCGGACTGGCACTTGGGGGCTATTGCCCAAACTAATTTATTGTAGCTTTCGTTATTGTTTTGCGTACAGCCGCCCAAACAACGCTGCAGCAAATCGTCCCTTCTCAAATTTTCAAAGATTGACTGAGTTGCCTCCAATATTTTCTGAGGAAGAGGCGGTTTATGACGATATTTAGAAATATCACCATTTGCGACCGTGCGCTGCCACGAACACCACGACTCAGCACCTTCCAGGCAATTATCATGTTGTGGCTCACTGTCTGTGGACATGTATGGATCGCTATTCGATATGCCCAGAAACGTTTTAGAATCGCCGTCACCAATATAATATGTATATTTCAAGCCATGCTCTTCAGACCGTTGAAACATTTCGATAGCTGCGTTGACTTCCATTTTTCGGAGGAGCCGCTATGGTTCGCCTGGCACTGATCGTCGTGGGTAGCTTTCCATTCCCAGTACACCGTGGTGTTTTCTTTTTTTCCAAATGCTCGCAAGCTTCGCAGTATTTGGATTTAACCATAACGTCAATCACTTTTTTAGTGTAGCAGCTGATTAGCGATGTTATACCGAAAAGCGAGGTGAAACCGCGCTTTCGCCTCGATCCGACGCCTGAAACTATAATTCCGTCCGTCACCCCATTTTCCAACGAAATTCTCTGCTCCACAAGTGCAGCCTTTTTTTTGCTCATTGCGCTCACCGCTTCAGTGGCAATCAAAATCGAATTTATGATTCGATCGTAAATAGACTAAAATATGAGGCGTGGTAGGTCCATGAATGCACAAAATTTCATCAGATCATTCAAACCGACGCCAAGAAGACGCATACTGAATACGATCCGACGATTCATTTCGTATGCATTGCCAATTATAGGACACGAATTGATTAACACTTTTCCACAATGGCCGCAATCGACTTCGATTCTGAAACCGAGTCCGAGCAAACTTTTTCATTCATTGTACCCGTATATCTGTAAGTTCGGTAAATATCCCGTCGGTCATCCAAAAGTTTACGTGGGCGATAAGTGTATGGAACTAACAGGTCCCGACAATACTGATCTTTCGCGCATAGAGGGTCTCGTAAAATGTGTTGTGCTACCGCCGCGCAATCTCTATCACCCGGTATTGCCCGTACGTATGCATCATAGCCTGCATTCGCTCTTGGTCGTAGCTGCTCTGAAATTATGAGTCAGGAAAACTGCGCGCATGAAGATCCGGCTGAACGTGCTTTTGAGGGTTCATGAGTTATCGGTGAGGTGCGAAAAGCTGTTTAGTGTGGGTACGAAGTACTGCGTGTAATAGAAATTTGACAGTATGAAGTCACGCAGTTCAATCGCGATACGGGTGAGGCTGGGCTATTTGCAGATTACATCAATACGTTTCTGAAAAATAAACAGGAAGCAAGTGGTTGGCCCGAAAACTGTTTGCAAGACGAACCTTTAAAAGATACATGGACGCATTTGAGAGGTCCGAGGGCGTTAAGTTGAATCGTAACAATATAAAAAAGAATCCGGGATTACGCTCTGTAGCTAAACTTTGCTTGAACTCATTCAATTCGGCCAGCGTGAAAACTTACCGCAAACCGTAATAGTCCCGACCCGCAAGAAACTTATGGAACTATTGGCGGATCCAGAGTACGAAATCACAGGAATACTGCCTATTAATAATCAAATATTGTACGTTATTTATATTAAGACCAAGGAGGCTGTAGAATCATTCCCTATTGCTAACGCTGTTGTTGCCGCATACGCCACGGCTCAGGCGCGATTGAAACTATACAGTTATCTCGAAATTGAATCGTTTGTGTCTGGAGGCCCAAAATTTTATTCTTTCATTGTCCGACGACCCAACGGTTCGAAAAAAGAGGTGTGCAAAGTTGAAGGCATAACGCTTAATTTTGTAAATAGCTCTTTGATCAATTACCACTCCATACGTGCGTTTATAATTGGAGAGAAAACGAGCCAATTGTATTATAGTTTGATGTGATTCGACGTACAGAACTTCACCAGGTCGTCACGCGTTCCGAAAAAAAACGTGTAAGCGGTCGAGTGTAAAACGGCGGGCCGATGGGACATACACGTCCTTACCATACGGCTATTATAACCAGATGGATACTTTAATATATCTACATTCTGTTAACAATAAAGAATAGTAGAAGTTTTGTTGGGCAAAAAAAAATTGTGATTTGCTAATAAAGATTTGTATGTTGAATAATTTTGTTTACCTGATTTCTCAATTAACAAATCTTATTAAGCAAACTGAGCAGGAAAATTTTCGGTCGTTCTATAAAATGGGTACGTGGTGGAAGCACCCCTGGACGTCGATGATTTGTGGCTCCACGGGCTGTGGTAAAACGTATTTTGTAAAGAAGTTTTTTAAATTCATTGCGCAAATGAGCAGTGAACCGTTTTCAAAGAATCATTTTTTATTACTCCAAATGGCAGTCAGCATACGTAGAATATGGTGCTTCAATCGAATTTCACGAGGGTCTGCCTCAAGCTGCAGATTATGCAAACGATTCACGGGTTAAACTCGTTATTATCGATGATATAATGCGTGAAGCATCGAACAATAGTGTTGTCGATCTGTTTACCAATGGCAGTCACCACAAGAATTTGAGCGTAATTTTTATTACGCAAAACTTATTCTACCAAGGCCCCGGACAGTGGAATATTTCGCTGAATGCTAACTATAGAATTGTTTTCAAGAATCCGCGTGATCGTGCTCAAATACAGCATCTGGTGCGCCAGGTGTATCCCAGAGAACCCTCGGTTTTTATAAGAGGTTTATCATGATGCCACGTCCAAGCCACATGGCTATTTGTTACTTGATTTGAAACTATCCACTCCAGATGATTGAAGATTTCGGACCGCCCTTTTTCCCGATGACCCTCATAATTTCGCTTACATACCGCAAAAAAAGTTAAAAAGTGGTGACACGAGCGGGGAGCTGCCAGTTCTACGGTTTTAATAGCTCGCAGAGGATCACCTCTCTGCAAGAAGCACGTTGCAATATTGCAGGCCCTTCAGCGTCTCAATAAGGAGCAGCGAGAGGTTGTTTTGCGTAAAGCAGATCCCCAAACAATACGGTCTATTTGTGAATGCACGTTAAACGTTCTTTGCAGCAATGTACCTTTGAAGCCTGAACAGCGGAAAAAACTACGACGACACGCTCCTGTTCTTCGACGTTTAGCAGCAAAAAAAGGCTGCTAGAAGAGCAAGAAACGCTTCGTCGTCCAGAACGGCGGCTTCTTACTACTTTTGCTGGCACCAATATTGGGCACCGTTCTCTCCAACCTCATTGGCGGTCGTTGATAATGGAACATATGAAGAAAATGGTGCTTATACCGGTTGAGAATTTATCAAATGGACGTGCACCAAATTATCCTCAGACCCTTTTTGGCCATGAAGATGCCCTATCCCCAGCAGCACGAGCTATTGGTTCTACTCTAAGCAGACTAGACATTGAGATGAACGAGATTTTGAATTCCGATTCATACAAAGACGAGCGGGAAAAGTGGGCCGCGTATTTATCTGTGCTGCAGCGTTACCTCTATTTTGCCGACGGCGAACGAGCTCAGCAACACTTTGCTCTCTTAAACCAGGAAGCAATCACCCAGAATTTTAAAAAAATCGAACACGATCTCACACGTATGAATGATTCCATTATAATTGAAAGTGTACCGTTGAAATTACCGCTTACATGACGCAGCACCAACGAAATTCTCTTTGAATTCAGCGGGTGTTGCTTTTGTGGACGGAAAACAGATCAATTAAGAATTACAACGACAGTTATGGGTATTTGCTTGTGGTCTTAGATGTTTTCAGGAAATATGCGTGAGTTGAGCTTTTACGCGATAAGTCCGCTGCGTCTGTGGCGAAGGCGTTCGCGCGTATATTAACGAAAAAGAACAGTAATGGCAGAGTGCCCGTTTCCCTGCAGACAGACAGCGGGAGAGAATTTGTAGGTTCTGCTTTCCAGAGTTTCTTGAAATCCCGTAGTATCCAGTTCCGCATTGCAAGAAATCCTGACATCAAAGCCGCTATTGTCGAGAGGGTCAACAGAATGCTGAAAGAAAGAATGTGGCGCTATTTTACATATTCTCGAAATTAACGTTATATACGTTCTACAAAACATTGTTAGGGCGTATAATCACGCGCAGCATAGTAGCACAAAAATGGCTCCCTCAGCAGTGACCCGCGTTACAGCTGCTTTGGCGCGATCAAACCTGATTCAACGATACCGAGAGCCACAACAGCAGCAGCCTCCTAAATATAGAGTTGGTGATATAGTACGCATCAGTATTCCAAAGGCAGCTTTTGCAAAAGGTTACAAGAGCGGCTGGGCCAGCGAGTTATTCAAAATACATCGTGTATCATATACGCGATGGCCTGTGGTATACTTTTTTACGTGATCTTTACAACGAGGATATCGATGGTGTATTTTATGAGCCCGAATTATCCAGGGCGCAACAACGCTGGCTGAGCCAAAGAGCAATAAGGAGACGAAGAAGAAGGGGCGGTCAAAATGAAAGACGAATTTTTTATCGTTTTACCCAGCAACAGTAGCATGAAATATTATCCCGATAATACGACATCTCGTTACACCACACATTTACCGCAGCCAGTGTCTTTACACGGTAGTTGGGCTGTGTCTCTACCCAAAATACACATACCCGTGATAATTTTACACGTACTCACTGATGTCGAGCAAAATTTCATCCGTGTCGTAACAAACATTGTGAACCCTACCAGTGGTGGCGCAGACATCGATTTTAGAGAAGATCGGGTTTGTGTACCAGCAGGCGTGTACCATAACGTTGATATGCTTCTCGAAACAATTAACGAGATATCGTGTGTGTCTGGTCATTAAAGATTCCAGCGCGCACGCGACGGTTATGTGATGGCGACGCGCATCTGTGACGGCTGTTCGATTCTGGAGCATGCTTTCTATTTTTCGCCGGTCTTGAATGAAATTTAAGGATTTACGCATTCTATCGGGATCGGTGTGTAAAGTACCTCAACGTGTATAGGACAGCGAATAGCGGGCCTCACCAATGGAATCCCCATCATGCTGTTTGTCTATATCAACATATGTGGGCCCTATATTACAGATGTCCATACACCTTTGCTACGGGTCTTATCAGCCGATGCCTCTGATAATTACACTTACGGATCGGTGAAATTCAAAAGTTTCTCATCACCACGTTACGTGCCTCTTTCTTTGCACTAGTTTTCAAACAATTGACATTGATATAAGGGGATGAGTTTGGCGCCCCGATACCATTCGAGCATGAGACGCTGACGGTGACATTACAATTCAAGCGCATTATTGATAAAAATAGATTATTACGGAAAGCACTTTGAAGCGCAGGTTGGTGGCGGTGGTGCTAGGACAGGCTATGGTGGCATTAGTCACGTATACATCGGTTCACCGAATCAGCGCGGGCACGGTATTGGCAGCTTTCTCGGAGGGGTCTTTCGTAGCGTCATGCCATTATTAAAACAACAAGTGCGGGCTGTCGGTAAGGAAGCGCTGCGCTTGGGTATCAATATAGCCGGTGATATAATGGACAGCGGAATAAAACCAAGAGATGCTTTCAAAACGCGTCGGCGTGAATCAGGACAGAATTCAAAGCAGAAAGCGGAAGAAAAAAATAATACTCTCATGCAAGGTCTAGTTAAATGCTACGTCTCACCCTTTGGGTTATTGCCTGTTTGCATTCGACCTTACCCCCGATCTCTCGGCCAACAGTAGCACCCATTGGAATTTGGTGAGGCACGGCAGTGTGAGAATAGAAGTACGCTTCCGAAAAGCTCTCGCATCGACAGTTAATTGCATAGTATATGCGGAGTATGATAACGTGCTGGAAATCAACGCTTCCAGACAAGTACTTGAGGATTTTAGCGGTTGATCCGAAAATCATAACACCGAATCGTTTGGGTCACCTCGCAGCACAAGGGGCTTGAGTCTGCAGTATGCGCCGGTGCTTTGAAGAATTACAACGTGTGTCATAATAAATATCGTGATTTGACATACAGGGCTTAAAGGATAAATTTAACAACTTTATACCGAAAGAAGTTGCTGTTATCTCGATTGAGTCTGATGTTTATGCTCACTGGCTTGTAGCAACACCTCATTCCTAAAGCGAACTACAGCCACACATACAACGACAAAACAAATGGTTGAAAAATAATCATCATGGTATAGAGTCGCGTGAAGGCACCACGCCTTTATATGATGTTGAAAATATTCTAAAGAAAATTGCGGCTCGGTCTACCCGAATATTCACAAGAGGTAATGAAAAATCGTTGTACCTGGCACATATCACAGGCGACTTTATTATAAATTTGGAAGGAGACGATGAAGTGCCAGCATTCCGTAATCTGGCTGCAAGCGAAACATTCTGCATATACCACGGTCTGCTCCGCAAAAATGAGAAACATCAATGTTCTTTGAATAATATAATAAGAATCGAAAAGTGGCTTTGTCACCAAGACCGCTACAGCTCCTTGTGGGAGTATAGGATGACCACGACGTGGAAAGTGGGTCTGTCGGAGCAAGAAGACCGAGCCAAGCGTCTCCGAAAAAAACTTTCTGCCGCAGCTTGTTATGAAGAGCCTGCAAATTCTACGAGCTCTGCAGCATATTCCAAATCACGAGATAGGAGTGTACCCCGTGGATTGTATCCCGAAGGTGTGGACGAAACCGACAGCTCTTGTGGTTAATACCGATGGCTACAAACAGCCAGGAGCCCACTGAGTCGCCCTCTACGTCGATCGAGATGGACACGGATGGTTCTTCGATAGCTACGGGCTCCCTCCAATCGTCCAACAGCATCTTAAACGACTCCGGAGCAACTGCAAACTCTTCCGATACAACACTACTCAATTTCAGAGTCCGAATTCGGAGTGTTGCGGACAGTATTGCGTTATGTTTCTTCATTATATGTGCACTGGCTTCAGCATTGATAAGTTTAGAAGTGTATTTTCAAATATCTTACCCCACAACGATAAAATAGCCTATGATTATTAGAACGCTTACGCTAAAAAGCTTAACAGCTCAAAATCCAGAAATAAGGATCATGATGTTTTTAGCTCTAAGTGTTTTCATTGTATGTAAAGCTGTTGTCCTCGGGCTCGATGATTGTAAATGTTCTATTAATGGAAAATATACGAAACGCATAGCCGTTGAAACTGCATTTAAATGTTTTATTTAATATCATGGGACAGTGGAAAATTCCATCGACAGATAGCCAGACCCAAACCACGCGCATTGTTGGCGGCGACAAGGGGTAAAAATGCTGATTTCAGCAGGGATCATATTCAATATTGATGAGGGGAGTAGCAGAGTTTTATTGGAAGGTGGTATCTTGGATGATGATGCACCCGCGGAACATTTTTCAGTCTTGAGCGCTCCTTAATGAGGAGCACACAAAAAAAGCAACGCGCGCTAAAAGCAAGAATAGAAGCACTTTTAAAATATACTGCGAAAATTGAAAAAATTATTCATACCACTTCGGAATTTCGTCATTTATTGAGGAAATTACACGCTCTCAGTCTCAACAATAATGGACTTCTCGAGAATCAACAAAGTGGGCGGCTTGACGGAATTTTCGCCCGTGAAACGGCTCGTTGATCTGACACCGGAGAAGGAATACGCCGTCATCGATATCAAACGTGTTTGAATTAAATGGGGTTCTCGAATCATCATTAATGTGGAGGACGAATGCTCTTGCTTTCTTCCAACGAGATTCGTTAAGCTGTTCGAAGAAGACAACGCTCTGTTCCATCAGATGATATCCGTAGTAAGCGCAAATAATTTAATATTGCAGTCCAACGGAGGGAAATTCAACAACTTGGAGTTCAAAGAATCGCGAAAATGAAAATTACATCAGTCCTCTTAATGGTGCTTAATTACGATACATGGTTCAAAATGTAATTCCTCGTAAGCAGTAATGAAGTGCTCCTCTCTCTCTCATTGTATAAATTCATTGTATAAATTCATTTTCTAACATCGAATGAATTTTATGTCAAATTTACCGAATACCTCTTTACTCTTCCAAATCTCGGACGATAAAACAAATTATTATTATTATTATTATTATTATTATTATTATTATTATTATTATTATTATTATTATTTTTATTTTTATTATTATTATTATTATTATTATTATTATTATTATTATTATTATTATTATTATCCCGTGTGGGGTTTTTCCAACCCCCATCGGGCGCGTCCCCAAGTGGCGGATAGGGGAATGCTCGGCAGATATGTCGGGTAGGTGGGGCATAATATACCACCACTGCTGTGAGCTTGCTCTGCCGAGGTGGCAACTGCGGTGTGTACCTGGAACCAGCCCCTTCGGGCCCAGATCAGGAAGTGTGCATTGAATGCAGCTGTCGGAGGCTGCATTGCTACGGGCGAGCGCTGATCCGTCCGTGTTTTCCGGGATCAGCTAAGCGTAGGTCAGGCCTCAGGGAACTGGGGTAGGAGTCAGAGTACTCCGAGGGTATACCCGTTCCTGACTATTACGGCCCGCCCCTTTGCACACGAAGCGCTGGTTCAACCCAAGAGAAAAGAAATGTTAAACGAAAAAGGAAATAATGAAGGTTCGGTGGGCAACGAGGCACCTTCCCTCGTAAAGCTGCTCATCGAAAGTGATAGGAGGGTGGCGACAGGCCTTGAGAAAATGCACAGGCCCATCAAGACCATGATGGAAGCCTTAAAGGAGCAACCGAACGTCAATAAGACAATTAAGGACGGGCTGCCTGCCTTGGTGGAGCATTTGAAAGAGCTCGAGGAGGGCCGACGGCCCATCAAGCAGGCTCATCGCCTTTTGGAGGGACCAAGGCTCCCTAGGGCCAGGCTCCATAGCGATCCTACACCGGGAACGAGCTTCTCGAGTGAGCCACCGGAAACGCTTCCGCCCGCGAAGGCAGGACAGAAGAAGAGAATGGCGACGAGCCCGCCTGTACCCCCAGCGATGGAGGTACAGTCGAAAAAAAAGAAAAAAGATAAGGGGAGCTCGCCAAAGAATGTCTGGACGGAAGTTCAGCGCAAAAAGGGAAAGCAGGAGCGAAACAAAGCGAGTAATGTTACGGACGCGGTGGGCTCACAAGCCAACAAGCCCGCAAAATTGCCCCAACAGGCAGCAGCCGCTGCTAAAAAGCCACCCTCGAAAAAAGCGCCACCGAAAAAACCGGAAGCGATCTTGTTGAAGCCAGCGGGGGGGAAAACCTATGCGGACATTCTAAATGTTGTCCGCAAAGAGGTGAATCCCGAAACCCACGGGGTCAACGTTCGGGCGATCCGGTGCACACGAGCAGGAGAAGTGCTACTCGAGCTGCGAAACTCATCGGCCAAGTCACGAGCTGCGTTTTCGGCTGCTCTCCAGGAAGCAGCTGGAAGCAGAAGCAGCGTCAGGGAATTGGTCCCAGAGGCCCGCCTCGAGATCCGAGCAGTGCAGCCAGATTGCGCGCAGAATGGACCCCCACTCTGCGCCCTCTGCGCGCACAACACAAGCATGATGGCCCGTGTCTGTGAGCGAGCGACGTTCGGGTCGCTTCGACTCACTTCGGAAAAGCCGAGTATAGTCGAAGTGACAACCGAAGCAGTGCAGCCAGATCGGGCGTAAAATCGACCCCCCACTCTGCGGCTTTGCGCAGTGCCACACAATGATGGCCGCCCGTGTCTGTGAGCGAACGACGTTCGTGTCGCTTCGGGAGAGCCGAGCGCGGCCGAAGCGTCGACCCCTCGCGCGCTGTTGTTCTCCCACCCCATGGCGTCAGATATACGAACACACGTAGAAGTCGCACGTCCGTGTGCGACTACAATGTAAGCCGAAGCCGAAGCTGCCGAGGGCCCGGGCTCCACGGAACAACGCGGTGAGACTCGAGGCGTGACGTCACCCGGGATCACGAGCGGGTTTTTTAAAATGTAAATGATATTTTCCCTCGGTGATCTCCGTTATCAATGAAAACGGAAAAATTTATCGGGGAACATTATAAATTATTTTTCAGTTTATACGTCGATTGAAATGTAATAATAATAAATAATAAAAACATTTTTCGTCAAGAAATTATTTACGACTTATTTACAAGCGATCCTAAATAAATAATTTAAAATGGAATTCAAATGTAAACCTCTTTATGAATTAAATTATTTCTTTGAAATAATTTAAATTAAAATTTGAATTTAAATATTTTTACGAAAAATATTCATTTGTGACAACAAATCAAACCAAACATTTAACAATATTTTATAAATTATTGTTATTCGATTTTTCAGCACTTGAATCCAGTGTCAGAAACATGCCAGCGACGAAAAATTATTAACACCCCATTATATAGTATTCGATTTTTTAAAATTTAATATAAACAGTAAATAGTACATGCAACATTTTTCATATTGCATATTGCACGTACATACCTCATGATTCAAACAATCTTGATGTACAAGAAAATAGCAAGTAATTGTAAGCGTCGAAAGAGCGGCGTGGATAGTGTGCTCGCTCACACTCTTGAGGGTGCGGGTTCGATCCCATCGCCTGCAATTTTTTTTTTTTTAACATACATTTTTGGAATTTTTTTTTTTAAATATGGTGAACTGTTCATTTCCGGAACAACCACCATAGATGGAACATTTTTTTTTAAATTTAAATTCAAATTTCTCAACTCTTGATGAAAATAAATATTTTACTGTAGGTTAAAACGAAACAATACTATTCTAAAAATCTCAGGATCTTTTAAGATTAATAAAAGATATTATATTAAAAAAAATTAATAAAAAACGTAATGTTAATCGTGGATTTGCACGATTTGTAAAAATTCAGGAATTCATTTTAAAAAAAAATAAAAAAAACCTCTCGGGAAATTTCAGGATCTTTTAAGATCAGTGCAAGGTATTTTATTCAAAAAATTAAACCAAAAAAATATTCCGGAAAAAAATTTTGAAAAATGATGAATTAGGAGAATTTTAAATTTTCAAAAATCGAGAAAATCCTAGCTGGACATTAAATTTTTAGTTCAATTTTTTGAATAAAATACCTTGCACTGATCTTAAAAGATCCTGAAATTTCCCGAGAGGTTTTTTTTATTTTTTTTTTTAAATGAATTCCTGAATTTTTACAAATCGTGCAAATCCACGATTAACATGACATTTTTCATTAATTTTTTTTAATATAATATCTTTTATTAATCTTAAAAGATCCTGAGTTTTTGTAGAATAGTATTGTTTCGTTTTAACCTACAGTAAAATATTTATTTTCATCAAGAGTTGAGAAATTTAAATTTAAATTAAAAAAAAAATGTTCCATCTATGGTGGTTGTTCCGGAAATGAACAGTTCACCATATTAAAAAAAAAATTCCAAGAATGTATGTTAAAAAAAAAAAATTGCAGGCGATGGGATCGAACCCGCACCCTCAAGAGTGTGAGCGAGCACACTATCCACGCCGCTCTTTCGACGCTTACAATTACTTGCTATTTTCTTGTACATCAAGATTGTTTGAATCATGAGGTATGTACGTGCAATATGCAATATGAAAAATGTTGCATGTACTATTTACTGTTTATATTAAATTTTAAAAAATCGAATACTATATAATAGGGTGTTAATAATTTTTCGTCTCTGGCATGTTACTGACACTGGATTCAAGTGCTGAAAAATCGAATAACAATAATTTATAAAATATTGTTAAATGTTTGGTTTGATTTGTTGTCACAAATGAATATTTTTCGTAAAAATATTTAAATTTAAATTTAAATTTGAATTATTTCAAAGAAATAATTTAATTCATAAAGAGGTTTACATTTGAATTCCATTTTAAATTATTTATTTAGGATCGCTTGTAAATAAGTCGTAAATAATTTCTTGACGAAAAATGTTTTTATTATTTATTATTATTACATTTCAATCGACGTATGAACTGAAAAATAATTTATAATGTTCCCCGATAAATTTTTCCGTTTTCATTGATAACGGAGAGCACCGAGGGAAAAAATCATTTACATTTTAAAAAACCCGCTCGTGATCCCGGGTGACGTCACGCCTCGAGTCTCACCGCGTTTTGCCGCGGAGCCCGGGCCCTCGGCATCTTCGGCTTCGGCTTACATTGTAGTCGCACACGGACGTGCGACTTCTACGTGTGTTCGTATATCTGACGCCATGGGGTGGGAGAACAACTGCGCGCGAGGGGTCGACGCTTCGGCCGCGCTCGGCTCTCCCGAAGCGACACGAACGTCGTTCGCTCACGGACACGGGCGGCCATCATTGTGTGGCACCGCGCAAAGCCGCAGAGTGGGGGTCGATTTTACGCCCGATCTGGCTGCACTGCTTCGGTTGTCACTTCGACTATACTCGGCTTTTCCGAAGCGAGTCGAAGCGACCCGAACGTCGCTCGCTCACAGACACGGGCCATCATGCTTGTGTTGTGCGCGCAGAGGGCGCAGAGTGGAGGTCCATTCTGCGCGCAATCTGGCTGCACTGGATCCGAGACCTTGATAGCTGCTGCACGAAAACAGAGGTCGGGGGGGCGATAAAAATAGCCCTGGGGCAGCACGATGGCCCCCTGCAGGTCGCATTGACCCGGCCGAATGCGCGGGAACAGGTCACCGCGATCGTCACCATTGACGAAACAGCCGCGAGGACCCTGTTGCAAGCCGCTCGCGTCAAGATCGGCTGGGTCAATTGCCGAATCCGGAGGAGAGTGGAAGTACCGAGATGCTTCAAGTATCTCGGCTACGGGCACCACAGTACCCGGTGCAAGGGCACTGACTAGGGAAGTCTGTGCTTCCGGTGCGGCAAGGAGGGACATAGGGCAGCTGACTGCGATGCTGAACCCTTTTGTTTCCTCTGCCCGGCTGTGGAAGGTAAGCCAGACTCCAAACGTCACATGGCAGGGTCGGGGCAGTGCGGGGCATTCCGCAAAGCCCTCAGCGATGCCAGAGGCGAGTAATGGCGGTCGTCCTGCAGGGGAACATGAATAGGAGCCGGATAGCCGACGAACTTCTGGCCCAAATATGCTGCGAGGAAGCCGCTGATATAGTTCTGGTCAGCGAGCAATATCGGAACAGAGAATGGCCAGGATGGTATTCGGACCTCCCAGGCACGGCAGCGATTCGGATACCAAATCGACGACGCTTCTGCGTCGTCGACCATGGCTCCGGCAGCGGTTTCGTTTGCGTGAGGTCCAGCGGCATTATCTACGTCAGCTGTTACCTTACCCCAAACGAGCGCATCGCAGACTTCCAGGCCAAACTCGATGGCCTTGAAGACGCTATCCGGGACATGGAGGGTGAACTGGTAGTGGCCGGAGACTTTCATGCAAAGGCTCTGGAATGGGGTGAACCTTGGCCAGATTCGCGGGGTGGACGAGTACTGGACATAGCGTCCAGACTTGGGCTAGCTGTATTGAACACTGGCTCAACGTCCACCTTCCGAAGGCCGCGGTACAGAGAAACGATTATCGATGTTTCCATGGCGACGGAAAGCCTGGTATCGCGAGTCCAGGACTGGAGGGTGATCGAGGACTTTACAGCCAGCGATCACCAATACATTACGTTCTGCGTACGTGATGTAGCTCTAGTCCAAATCAGAACACCACGAGGACCTGCCAGGTGAAACGTCGATAAAATGGGCCCCTAAAAGCTGTCTCCGGCGCTATTACGTGGCCAGCGAACCCTTGACGAGCTTCCACGCTCCGCAGGCGCTGAACAGACGGTGGATCTAGTAATGACCCACCTTCATCAGGCCTGCAGCGACGCCGTGCCAAAAAGGATTGCACGGGATGATAGACGTCCCGTGTACTGGTGGACGAACGAGATCGCGGAGCTGAGGCGGGAGTGTCTCCGTTTGAGGAGACTATCCCTGAGAGCCCGGCGCCGCGACACCAACGCAGCCCCTAGCACTGACGCCTATAAGGCGGCGAGGAAAGTGCTGAGACGGACCATCAAGCAGAGTAAGCACCGCTGCTGGAAGAAGCTTGGGGAGGATCTTAACGAGGATCCTTGGGGACTAGGGTATAAACTGGTCCTCCGCAAATTGGGGGCGTTCTCTGAAAGCGCTCCCACAGATGCGGGGATCATCGGCGGTATCGTCGATGCCCTTTTCCCCAGCCACCCTAAGCAACCGCGCCGACCTCGAACACCCGAGGACGCGCCACTTCCCCTCTTTACGGAGGAGGAACTTAAGGCCGCGGCGCGATCTTTCAAAAACAAGAAGGCACCAGGCCCTGACGGTTTACCAGCAGAGGTGCTGAAAGCCGCAGTTGAGAGGCATCCAACGATCTTTCTCACGATGTACAACGCCTGCCTACAAGCGGGAATCTTTCCACGCCACTGGAAACTCGCGCGGCTGGCGTTGATCGGGAAGGGCAAAGGGGGACCAGTAGACAATCCATCGTCCTACAGGCCCCTGTGCATGCTCGACATGGCTGGCAAACTTCTGGAGAAGCTTCTTCGACCTCGCCTCCATGCGGCCATCCAAGCCTCTGGAGACCTTTCTGATAGAAAATATGGCTTCCGGAAAGGGAGGTCGACGATACACGCAATCCAGGAGATTATTGGAGCAGCCAGGGGTACGGAGCGGGGGAACCATTTCTCCCGCCCCGTCTGTCTACTGGTCACTCTGGATGAGAAGAACGCATTCAACTCGGTGCGGTGGTGTGTCGCGCTACAGGCGCTGGAACGAGACTCCAGGGTCCCCGGATATCTCTACTGGATGTTCGAGGATTACCTGAACGATCGCTCTCTCGTTTACACCACTGCAGATGGTCCGATTAGCCAAGAGTTAACGGCAGGGGCAGCCCAAGGGTCCATACTAGGTCCCGACATTTGGAATGCCACATATGACGGGATTCTCCGAATGGAGATGCCTGAGGGTTCTTTTCTGGTTGAGTATGCGGACGACGTAGCCGCTATCATCATTGCGCGTACCGTAGAGGCAGCGCAGATGAGACTCAACCAGGTAATGCGTCGGGTCCACTCCTGGATGGAAGACCACGGCTTGGAGCTAGCGCTAGCGAAAACTGAGATCGTGCTCCTAACCAAAAAGCATATCCCGCTTATAAGGGATATGCAGGTAGGAGAGACGACGGCCCAGACGAAGGCGTCTGTAAAGTACCTGGTGTTGAAGCTCGATTCTCGGCTCAGCTTCGGGGAAGAAATAATATCGAGAGCGGACAAAGCTGCAGCAGTGACGACGTTGCTCAGCAGGGTAATGGCCAACATTGGCGGTCCTCAGCCCTGCGAGCGTCGCCTTCTGTTACGCACTGCCGAGTCCATAATGCTCTATGGTGCCGAAATCTGGGCTGATGCGCTCCGGTACGAGAAATACCGGAAGCGCATGGCCGGAGTGCAGCGGAGAGGGGCCCTCCGTATCGCCTGCTCTTACCGCACGGTCTCAGAGCCAGCTGCGCTAGTGATAGCCAGAGTCATACCGATTCACCTCCTCACCCAGGAGCGGAAGTTCGTCCACCAGAGCCTTCCCGACGAAGAAGAGAGGGAGAGACGAAAAGCGCTTGCCAGGTCTTGTGGCATGCTGACCTGGCAAGAGAGATGGGATGAGGATCCGCGGGCCAGGTGGACAGCGAGACTTATTCCTCGCTTGGACACCTGGATCAACCGTCAGCATGTTGAGGTCAATTATTACCTCACACAATTGCTGATGGGGCACGGGTATTTTCGGTCTTATTTGTGCAGAATGGGTCAAGTGCCGGACTCGTGCTATATATCCTGCGGATCCCCCAGAGACGATGCCTTCCACACATTCTTCGAATGCGAAGAATGGAACGTGTGGAGGGCACCATTGGAGGAAAAGTTCGGGAGCGTAACCCCGGAAAATATTATCGGAGTTATGCTCCTGGACGATGAAACTTGGACGGAGGTCACTTCCTTCGTGGAAGCTGTCCTCCGTCGGAAGAAGAGAGTTTTGGAGGAAAGAACGCCCTAAGGGGCGTTTAAAACAACTAATGGTGCCACCCCGAAGTAATGCTAACGCGGTTCCGGGGTGGTCGTCTGGAGATATAGAGGGGGTTTTCGTCGGTAGTCTCTTCGGAGGAGTCCGACACACGGGGAGCCAAACCATCGCTCCCGACAGTGCGTAAAAGCATTTTCTCCCTTGTAGAAAAAAAAAAATTATTATTATTACGTCGTTTTTCATGAACACAGCATGGGTCACGGGCTTAAGCTCGTCCTCAGCAAGAGAAAGGGGCATACGACTTATCGTAGGCCTTGCGTATGCCGCTTATAAAAAAAGAATTCAGTTTTGTTGCTACGCACCATGATGCACTGTTTATCATCGCGCATTCCAGAGCGCTTACTTGTTTCATGCAGACGCTACGTTGCACGTATCTATTTCACTCGTGTATCCTTTTCCGCGACGCGTGTGTCGCCAAGTTCACGGTAAAGGAAAAAGAGCGTAGTAAGTGAAATAAAGAATAATTACGTGTGCGAGCATCTGAAGGTACGCCCTTTACAACAAATAATAATAATAATAATAATAATAATAATAATAATAATAATAATAATAATAATGTACCACTATAGGGCCCTCGCCTAACTCCTCTTCCCCCCGTGCTAGCGGCCTCTGCGCCGCAATAAATTTCCTCGGTTGTGGGGGAAAATTATTGTGGTGGCGGAGGCTGCATGGCGGGGGTAGGAGTGGGGATAGGAGTGGGGGGGCCATAGTGGTACACCTGCTACTTATATTAATGAAAAATTGAAAGTCTCTGGAAATCTTCGGCAAATTCTTCTTAGACCGCTTTCCACGATAATTCAAAAGATTCATTTACTAAGCATTGGCAAAGCCTTTCAATTTTGCGTTGAGAGAATAAATTTATCATTTTTTTTTGTTCAATAGAACGTTCGAATCTTCAAGTGAATAAATTATTATATTCCGGCAGCACAAATCACTACACCAATTTTTTGCATACAAACTGTAAATATTGTTGAATTTTTATTGAGCACATATATCATTTTTTTTTCAAATATTTAAGCTAAATAGATAAGCCAAAACAAAAGCGATGTATACACATTAACTCGATGCACGTTTTGTAAACAAATAATTTCTATTTACAATGAGTGTTGTCAAACCACCGTTAAAATAAAAATATTTTTCAAATTAGTAAATAAAAATAAACTGAAACAAATGCGCGGTATGTATATCAACTCGATGCAAGTTTCATAATCAAATAAATAAAATCGACACTGCAATTAGTAAATGAAAAGTTACTCAGGAAGATGCTGCACCGACATTTATTTTTTAGGTTATACATGATGGCGCGTAAGTTTCTGTTTGGTTCGTTCATGGTCGTACATACCACGGGTTTGTTTCATCGTTTCGTCAAAATAGCGCTCAGCCTAGCAGCCGAACTTTAGTTGTTTGATCTGTTGCTTTATCGTCAGTAGATGTAGACAGCCGGTTCTGGATCAAGATCCCTACCCCGACATTTACCGACCTTTTTCAACCCGCGATTCGAGGCACTTAGCCGAGACACAAACCACTTAGCCTAGACACAAACCGTTGCGCGTTGTGAGTGGGTGGCTTACGGGTGGCCAGTGGGTGGTGGGAGGGCGGCTCGGGGGGGGGGGATTTTTTCGTCCGCACATCTTGTGTGTATATACGTATGCGTGTGCTTGTGTGTGTGTGTGTGTGTGTATGTTGCGCACAGGGGGTGGTGGGTGGTGGGTGGGCAGGTGCATCGCGGGTGGCAGGTAGAGAAGGGGGAGGGGAGGATTTCGAGATTTTCTGCCAGCATGTCTTGCGTGTACGTACGGGTACGTGCGTGCATACGTGCATGCGTGCGTGCGTTAGGGGGGGGGGGAGTCTTGGGATTTTCGATGAGATGCCCGTGATTTTTTGAAGAAAGCATTAGGCGTCGTCGATGGCGTTGACTCATGCTCTCTCTCTCTCTCTCTCGCTCGCTCGCGCACTCTCTCTCTCTCTCTTTCGCTCGCTCGCGCTCTTTCTCTCGCTCTCGCTCGCCCGCGCTCTCACGCGCAGAGTGTCGAGTGTCAAATTTATGATGTATACAAATGTATACAAACAAGGTCCAACTTTTTTCGTCGCGACGCATGCGGATATTATCAACACATAGCTGCATAGACGATCATCGCAATTCACAATTAAAAATATTTTAGTCGATTCGCCGCCCGTTGCAATGGTTGATCCGCTTACCGGTAAAATGGACACGAGCGTGCGAGTGTGTTACCCCGCAAAAGCAGCGTGGGAATTGACACATAGTGACTTGAAATATATGTCGAAAGAGGTCATTTTAATGTTTTATTCGCGAAATATTTATTGGCTGTGGGATCGTTTACCGCAGCATCTACGCGAGGATAGAGAAATAATCTCATGTCTACCGTGCGTAAAACATTGGAATACGCTTGATATTCTGGAAACTCGCATAGATGGTCCCACACCACCACGACGAGATTGCGTTAAATGTTGTTGGGAGGCGAAAGAGAAGGAGGAGGAGGAAAAGGCGAAGAAAGCGAAAACTGAAGAGGACAAAGAGGAGCGTTGAGTTTTTCGTCGTCCGTTGCAGAGGGAGTTCGTGGAATTTCTGTCGGCATGCCTTTCGATATTTTAAAATAAACAATTGGGGTGATAGAGTGATCAGGCTGAGACGTGAATTTCATCGAGAATCATATCGGCTAATTCTCCTTTTTATTGAGAAGAAATTTCAGTCAATCCTCTGCCGTCATTGCGTGTGTGTGTCGCTTGCTGTTAAAATGGATTCAAGTGGGCGAGTGTATTATCCTCCGAAAGATGCGCGGGAATTGACACATAGTGACTTAAAATATGCGTCAAAAGAGATGATTTTAATATTGTATCCACGATTGATTTACTGGCTGTGGGATCGTTTACCCGAGCATTTACGCGAAGATGAGGAAATGATGTCATATCTACCGTGCGTAAAACATTGGGATGAGTTTCATTCGGAAGAAATTAAGGCGCCCTTACGACGAAATTGCGCGGGCTGTCGTCGGAAGGCGAAAGAGGAAACGACGGAGAAGGGGGAAACTGAAGAGAGCGACAAAAGAGTGTATCCTCGGAAAAAGGTGTGGGAATTGACACCTAGTGACTTAAAATATATGCCAAAACAGATCATTTTGGTATTGTATCCGCAAGATATTAATTCGCTGTGGGATCGTTTACCCGAGCATCTACGCGAAGATGAGGAAATTATCTCATATTCACGGTGCGAAAAACATTGGTATACGGTTGGACCAACGGGAGATTGCATAGATGGCCCCCCACCCCTACGACGAGATTGCATTCAATGTTGTCGGGAGGCGAAAGAGAAGGAGGAGGAGGAGGAGGAGGAGGAAAAGACGGAGAAAGCCGAAACTAGAGAGAGTATCGAGGACAAAGAAAAGCGTTGATTTTTCGTCGCCCGTTGCGTCGGAGGGGGGGGGGATAATTTGGTGGTGGACGAAATGTGCATGTCGAATCAAGCTTCATCATAGTCAGCGGTCAAATGTCATCTCAACGTCGTGAACTCAAGACGCGCCTAGAGTTGCTGATAAAAGAAATTGATCAAGTTAAAAAAG
Organism: Alloplasta piceator; assembly: GCA_946863875.1. Lineage (NCBI taxonomy): Eukaryota > Metazoa > Arthropoda > Insecta > Hymenoptera > Ichneumonidae > Alloplasta > Alloplasta piceator. The sequence continues at coordinate 35,939,872 of OX333073.1, forward strand.
TCATTCGAACGCGATCTGATTTGAAATTTATCACATCATCGTTGCGGAATACTTACATCAATCGACATGGATTTCACGAAAATCAACAAAGTGGCAAAAATGGGAGAATTTCTGCCGATAAAAAAGTTGACGGAGTTAATTCAACAATCAGATTATCAAATATCTGACATCAGAGTCGCGGAGACTAAATTTGGCAAGAGAATCGTCGTGGATGTCAGCGACGAGTTTTCCGTCTTCCTTCCGGCTAGGCTCGCGAAAGCCTTTGACGATGATCGCGACGCATTGACGAAAATGATGGATGCCGCTCACAATGGCCAATTGTACATGAACTACTTTGGTGGAAAGTACAACAGCATTGAATTCAAACAAATGTGAGGAAAAAATATGGATCCACCATGTCATGCGACTTTATCCAACGGAATCATCTCATCATCATCATACATTTGAGAATATCGCTGCTGGACCATCATCATCATCATCATCACGACATCAGAGAAGCCCGCATTATCATTCTCGAACAATATACGTGAAAAACATAACAAGAACTTGAAAGTGTGAAAAAAAAATTATTTTGAGTTTAAAAAAAAAAAAAATAATAATAATAATCTACATTCTTCGTTAGAGCTAGCCATTAAGGAAAATTGTATGTATCGATTTTTTCCACGCTTCGAATAATAATAAAACAAAGAAGACATGATTTATCGACGAAATAAAAGTTTTTCTTTATTTAAAAAATTCCTCGTTCGTACAAGGCCTCGTATACATTTAACCATTTTTTCAGCGATTTCACATTTGCATTAGCACAATTGTACTTTGAGTCGAACGAGTGCAGCGAGCAGCTCGTATTTGGTGGAATTTTCGGTAATTGTTGCAGCGATGGACAGTCCAAGGTCTCCATGTCGATAATCTTCATCGAGGGATCGATCACTTTCGACAGCCAGATTGATTTCTCCAGTCCTTTGACGTAAATTATGCGAGCACCTTCCAAGCTCGCTCGAATCTTTTTCACAGCTGCACTGTACGATATTTCGCCTGAATTCCATTTCAGCCCATGATAATTTCGTTCTAGCCATGCGTTAATCGCCTTGTACTTTGCCGGTAGAGATGTCCAAGGTGTCGCGGGTTTGATGTGGAGAGTCAAGGGCTCCACGTTGCGATTGACGGCAATTATTGATATTTCCTTCAGTACAAACTCATTGATGGGTCATTTGAAGCCTTGTAGATCTACGATAAAGTCTATCTCGGTAACGACTAACCCGCGTTCGTGCTCTGAATATGATTTTATAGTAATTTTTTCACGCCACCGCTCAGCGGACTATACTCGACTATACGATCATGTATGATCAAACAATATGCTGATGTTTTCGGGGGAAAATTAGCTCTTGCTTCAAATTCAAGGCGCACATCGACAGGTCCGGACTTGAGTGAATCGTTCTGTTTCGAACAATCAATGACGATGAGAGGCGCGTAATTGAGAAATTCAGTCTTTTCGAGCCATGGTTCCGCCTCTTTGCCATAATATGCGTTCTGAAAGTTTGCGTACATTTCGTAGAGCATGGCATACTGGTTTTGTCCTATATTTAGATTCAAATTTCCATATGGATAACATTGCGAATTCAAATATAGCTTAATGTCGGCAATATTACAATGATCGAAATGGCTCGCATTCTTCCTCACACGATTTTTTCGATCGGTCTCAAAGGCGAGAATGACATAACGAGGTTTTTCAAGCTGAGTGGATGTTTTGACAGTCCACACGTGCTTTGACGTAGCCGGAAGCATTGGATATTCATACAATTCCTACGTGCGAAAACTCATGGAGATTGGCGCGTCTTTGGCAATAAACTTTAAAAGTTGTATTCACCGTTGATCGGAAATTGTCACGTATGGTATGAGCTATTCAACTTTTTGCAACACCAGCTTATAATCTTCCGCAGGCGGTCGATTAACTGCATTATCTTCCACATCCGTTTGAATAACTGCATTATCATCGCTCTTGGATCGTGAGAGAATTAACTCGTGCTTGGCATTGACGAGAATTTTTTGATAATCTTCGGCAAAACCGAGCAGCATGCTCAGCGGTATGCATATATCGAAAAAGCCCGCGGCATCGGTTATTTGTTTCGTTTCATCCACGTCGAGCCAGCCCGTATTTTCAAGCATGGAAATTTTACCAGCGCCCAACGACGCGTAACCCTTCATCAGACTCGTGAGCCCAACATTTTTATTTCGATCGATTTCTATGGCATTGAGTTCATAACGTATCTCCTCAAACAAATGGCAAATTGCATTATTGACGAGTTTAGTGGTGGTGCATGGAGCATCATTGGGTTTACTCAATTTCCCGCATATATGAAGAGAACTTTTGTTCGGTAGTAGACAGAGATCTTGATGCTGAACAGCAATACGTATTTCATCGCTGTTGTTGAACGTCGATGAGGCGTATGGCTGGTGAGCATGAATCTCCGAGTGTACGATAGATTCGTCAAAGATAATTGGTGTGTGAATATTCACTATTGCTTCCGCCATCTTGCACAACAAATGCAAAGCACACAGAAAAAGTAATGTTTCACAGTCCTTTGCCACGAACGTGAAGGCCGAGACTCTTCAACAGTTGCACGTTTTGAGGTGTTAGTCCTCTGAATGTAGTTCGACGACTGATTGCCTTTATCCATGATACCCTATTATTATTCACAGTTGACGTTGTTGTTGTTCTATTGAAGACTATACCCATCATCCGGATTTGATGTGCAATCGTATGGTTATAACCTCACCACGAAAATTGACTAAATCACCGTCTTGATCTACTATTCGAAGCTGAATATGATCTATTGTCTTGCTCGTTATTGGCAGATAAATGACGTGCGACGGAACTTCAATGATTTTATAGCCCGGTGGTGCGAGTGGAAAAAATTCGTGAATTTTGTGGACTTTTTGCTCGTTTATATATGCACCTGCTGTGATGCTACATTCGACACGCAAGGCGTTCACTTTCAGAATGGCCACCGGAAGATCAGATTTGTGGTTTTTATTAGCTTCGAGGATGTGCCGGGTGAATCCCAATAGAGATCCAATTGAATCGTCGGGTGAAAAATTTACATCGCAATTACACGCAATTTCACTTCGCAGCGTATTGTTATTGGGTTTAATTGTAATGTTTATATTCTTATTGGTCAACTCTGATTGCAAGTATGCCTCAATATCTTCAATTTCGTAGCTGCCGGTGGGTATCGTTACTATCTCATCGCCCGCGTAAAATTTATCATTGCCCGCGTCTATGTTGGGAATAGAATTGAAGGTTAACAGCTCAACGAGTCCGAGAGTATAATTTTTGTGCGCGTCAAGTTCAATTGGGGGAAAATATTGCGCCTCGAGGATAGAAGATGTCCCCGATATTGTCAGGGTGAAACTATCATCCATGCTGATCGCGCGATACTGATACTGATTTCATCACGATGCACATTTATATAGGCTATAAATGTCTTTTCGATTAAGCTGTTTGCAGAGAAATTTAAGGCATAAATGTCCGCACTCTATCGTGTCGTAGTTCTGATATCGTATATAATTGTAATTAACGCTACGCACACCGAGATATCTCATGAGTTCGGATGGTGGTTGAAGATCACCGAAACTGTCAAAGTATACGACTTTGCCGCCAATCTTTTTGTATGCGACCCAATGTGTGCCTGGTCCACTACGCTCATCGAGATTAATAATCGCAGACTCACGTTTCCATGGTCCACCCTCGGGCAAGCCATTTCGCATGAAAACACCGCGAAAATGGGGAATTTTCATGGATTTCGCGAACTTGAGAATATCGGCGTCGGTGAGTGCTTGGCGTGGTAGCGTTATTTTACGTTTTTTGACGCAATATGGAGACCGAGACCCTTCTTGTATGGCTTGAGATGCAAACCCCTGCCCAATGCGATGGATTCCATTGTTTTATTATGTCGCTTACTCTCGTCCAATTCACGTTTTGCGGCTTGAGCAGCATTTACAGCTTTTGCTATACTCGCTGCACCACCCGTCAGTGCTCCAGCAGCACTAAGACCGGCAAATATTGGCACGAGGAATGGCAAGAAACCGCCAATTTTCCCCGGCACCGGAAGAATCCGCGGTGTACGCAATTTTTATTTACCCCCTATCCTCTTTACAGCAGCACGTGCACCCTTCAAAGCTGACGTAATTATAACCTTCGGGTCACTGCTATGACTCATTGTCTTCCTCGCAGCACCGATAATCCGTTTAAGGTTACAAATCTTCTTTTTCTTCGGCGTCCCCGCACCCATTCCGAATTTTCTCTTCCCCTTCATGATAGTCGCCACACCCCAAGCACTTGCTTTTTCCGTGATACTCGCGTCTTTCGCGAAAACTCGTTTCCAAGCTCTCTCAGCCAATACTCTATCGGCCTCGCTTCTCGCCTCGAGATTTTCACGATTTTTCGAATAGGCAATATCGTGCTGTTTGCAGGCTGCGTCTAGTGGATTAATGCCCGGATCACCCCGAGCGAGACGTTTTGCTAATTTTGTGCCGGGGCCGCAGTACTGATAACCGGGCAAATGCAACTCAACGGGAAGATTATTGATGATACTGTTTACCAGACCGCTGCCACACTTTTCTTTGCCCTCTCCACGAGCTTGCACGATCATGTCCATACAGGAGTAACTATCCGACTGACTAATGACATCTATAAAAAGCTTATTTATACTTATTGTCGAGTTAGTCGTGATGAAGATGGCGTCCAAGCAACAGGGATTACCTATAATGAATTTTGACGCATTAACGCAGCGCGAGGAGAAGGAGGTGAAACGTCACAGTCATTTATTGCCGAATAGCATTCGCGCGGTATTCTGCAGACCGTCAAATTGTGGCAAAACTAATGCATTATTCAGTCTCATTACTCATCCAAATGGCGTGAGATTTGAAAATGTTTATGTATACTCAAAGTCGTTGAAGCAGCCAAAGTACAAGCTGCTCGAACGTTTGCTCAAGCCAGTGCCCGATATCGAATATTTTCCCTTCAACGAGCACGAACAAGTGATTACACCGAGTGATGCACGCCCAAACTCAATATTCATCTTTGACGATGTAGCGTGCGAAAAACAGGACAATATTCGAGCCTTTTTCGCCATGGGCCGTCATCAAAATGTCGATTGTTTTTATCTTTGTCAAACATACGCACGTATTCCCAAGCATCTAATACGAGATAATACAAATTTCGTTGTGCTCTTCAAGCAGGATGAAATGAATCTCCGAAATGTGTACAACGATCATGTGAATACTGACATGCCGTATGAGAAATTTAAGAATTTGTGCTCGGAATGTTGGCGCGCCGGCAAGTATGCATTTATCATGATTGACAAGGATAGTGAAATGAATGAGGGTCGATATAGGCGAGGTTTTGACAATTTTCTCAGCACTGATAAATAATACATCATATGGAGATAGCAGCACAGTATCATCGTTGACCCTGCGCCGACAACATGAAAGTGCTAGAGGAAAAAGACGTTTTGCGTGAGATTGTACGAGCGAGCGACGCTATACGGCGAAAGCATCGTATGATAAAGCTGGGCAGAGACAATGCGGAGCGTGCGATGCAAGATGTTTTCCAGCCGATAGTGCAGCCATTGGAGAAGTTGGTGAATGTATCACGCAAAAGATCCTCCATCAAGCGAGAAATTAAACAAGAAAATAATGTGAAACGTGAAAAGAAGGAGGAGAAAGAGAAGGAGGAGAAGGACGAGGAGGATGAGGAAGAGGAGGAGGAGGAGGAGGAGGAAGACGACGATGAAGACGAGGAGGAGAAGGCAGCGGTGGAAGAGAGAGAAAACCGGAATGAAAATGTTGCGTATGACCGGAGCATGAAAGATCAGTCGTTGGATGAATCCTTTCTTTCGGCAGAGGGAGACGCAGTGTCCAGCAACGCGGATGAATTAATCAATGAGTATCTTTCGTTGTTGCGCTCGAATAGAAAAACAAGCCTCGATGTCACGTATGGTGAGAGAAACCTCGCCAATGACAAGCTAATGATTGGCGATTCGCCGATAGATTTTTCCTCATCTTCCGGAATTCGTGTGAAGGAGAAAAATTATGCAAAAACCGTTGGATTAGTCGAGCTATTATTCAAAAAACAGCCTGTTGATTTTACCACGGATGATTTGCGGACGTATGAAAAAATTATCATCGAGACAAATGCTCATCGGAAATATTACAAAGCCTCGGGCGCAATACGTGCGGATAATAGCACTAAATTCAAAAATTACATATCCAAGATATCCGCCCGCTCAGTACACAGCGGCAAAGGTATAACGAAATACAAGATTGCGCGAAAAAAACCGGCAAAATTCGATTATGTTTATTGGGATGATCCTAATGAGCTTGTTGATCGTCTACGTTTGATCTTATCATCTCAGGCTGCCGGAAATCTATCGCATTCGAATGAAATTATAGCGATAATCGAGGAGTTGCGTGAGGCCAAAATCATTTATTAATCCGTTGTGTGTTAATGTTGTGCACATTCGCAACATGAGCGTTGACGTGTTTGGACGACAGTTGAATAAGAGTGTGCTTGGAAACAGTCGAGGTCCCCCCGGCAGACCGGGTATTGGATTTAAGACTACCGCCAGCGGTGATTACGATTTAGAGGGAAAACGACTGTGCAACGTTGCCGACCCCGAAGCCTCAAATGATGTCGCCACGTTAAATGCGCTGCATAAAAAATCACACAGCAACATAAAATTTCTGCGTAAAGAGATAAATCAGAGTAATTCATTGCTGGTGCAAGGACTCGAAGCTAGCATACAAAACATTGCGCAAACTCTCAACGCAAAAGTGCAGGCAGTACAAGATTTGACCGTTCGCATCTCACATCTAATCTCTCAACTCGATACTCGATTAACGGCTCTGGAGACAAAGAGAGAGGGAGGCGAAAATGAGTGAGATTGAGCGAGAAGCGCTGGTGGGGGAACTACACAAACCCGCCCGACGAAATTATCCACGTCGCCGCGTGGATATACGTGGCTTGGATGAAACCTGGCAAGCCGATTTGGTGGATATGTCAACGTACGCGAACGAAAACTCCGGACACAAGTTCCTCCTCACCTGCATCGATATATTCTCCAAATATGCATGGGCCGTTCCGATGAAAAGCAAGAACGGCAAAGATACAACGAGAGCTATGAAATCTATTCTCAGCGAGGGACGCGTGCCAATGAAACTTCACGTTGATCGCGGAAAAGAATTTTATAATTCAGATTTTGAATCTCTCATGCGGAAATATAATATTCACATGTACTCGACATACAGCAACTTGAAGGCATCCATCTGCGAACGATTTAATCGCACATTGAAAAATAAAATGTGGATGCAATTTAGCTTACGTGGAAAGTACAAATGGATCGATATTCTCGATAATTTACTCGCTGATTACAATAATTCCACGCATCGCACTATTCGTATGAAACCGCGAAATGTTAATGCTGGAAATGAAAAGCAACTACTTCAGCGTGTATTCAAGAAGAAGAATTGTGAACCAACGAAAAAGAAAAAATTCAAAATTGGCGATAAAGTGCGAATAAGTAAATTTAAAAATGTTTTTGCGAAGGGTTATACTCCCAATTGGACGACGGAAATATTTACCATCAGCCGAGTGAACAATACCAATCCTGTGACGTATAATATCGATCATTATCAGAACGAGCCCATCGCCGGTGGATTTTACGAACAAGAACTGTTGAAAGTCAAATATCCAGATATTTATCTGATTGAAAAAGTTCTACGAAAGCGCGGTGATAAAATTTTTGTGAAATGGCTGGGATTCGATGATACCCACAACACTTGGATCAATAAAGCAGATTTATGAAATTTATGGATGATTTTTTTTTCCCCGAGGAACGCTTTTCTCGCGATAGAAAGGATTTCGAAATGATTTTCATCGATGATTCGTTTATATTTCGTTTTTATTGAAAAAATACGAGGTAAATCTTTTTAAGCGCATGGTTGAAGATCAAACAGGAGAATACATTTGTTTGCAAATTCGTAGATTTATAAATATTTTTTCCAAAAACTCACACATAAAAAATAATTGTTTATACATTCTTAGTCTAATTCTTAAACATTTGTAGTTTTTTCAACTGTTTTTTAGGTTTTTTTCCCTAAATTCATAGATTTTTATACATTTTTTCCAAAAACTCACGCATAAAAAATAATTGTTTATACATTCTTAGGATAATTCTTAAACACTATTAAATTTCGTAGATTTATATATATTTTTTGACAAAATTCATCGCACGAAAAATAATTGTTTATACATTCTTAGGATAATTCTTAAACATTATTAAATTTCGTAGATTTATATATATTTTTTGACAAAATTCGTCGCATGAAAAATAAATGTTTATACATTTTTAGTCTAATTTTCAAACATTTTTCCGTTTTCAATGTTTTTTTAGAGTTTTTTTTCCCTCGTTTTGCATCATTCATCCATATCTTCGATAATTTTATAACCCCATGGTAACGTATCCGTGGAATTCTGGATCAAAATTCTTTTATTGTCCTCCCAACTGAGAGCTAACTTTGTCTGCGCAACAGTTTCGACAACGTGTTTTCGACTGCGAATGAAGTGCTGAGTTTTTTCGAGATTTTCATGGTGAAACAAACATTCTTTATAATCGCTAAACGTTATCGATCTTAACGTCGCTGCTCGAATGCCTTTGGCTCTTTTCTCTTCTTTCTTATTCTCGCGATGGACTTTGAAGGCGTATAATTTCGCTCTCAAACCAACAAATTCCTCCATTATCTTCCCATTATTTTCATCCTTCATCAGTCCTAATATTTTTTTATTAACCAATGGAATGCCATAGGGATTGTTGGTTTCATAATCGGATGTATCAAATTTGTGCGAATCGTCCTTAATATCGCTGTATATATCGGGGGTTGTGATGTGATAAATGAGACTGTCCGTATCGGTGTAAAGTAGTTTGGCTTGATCAAAATTTTTCTTCTTCATGTAATTATAATGAAAGTCGTAGATGAAGATTTTCGACATGTCGAGAATGGAAAAGCCCACATATATTGGTTTTGCAAATTTTACGTTAACTCGATTTGATTCAATTATCACCATATCGTGATCAAAAATCGTGCAGCTGTGAAATGTCGCCTTTGCGATTAAAGCCTTTGCACCAAAAGGACCGTCCCATTTCGTTACAAGCTTAACATTTCGATGTCGCCTAACGTTCTCCATCATCTTGCCGAAAACTGCATTGTTCATGAGTTTAAAAAAGTTTTTCTCAAATTCATTTTTCGCTTTTTTGCGCAGGTCTGTGTTAATGTCAATATATTTTTTCAGCCATGCTTTTTGTCGGAATTTTAATGTGCGATGAATTTTCGTTATCCGAAGTCCGAGGGTTAGAGCTTGTTTTAAATTTTGATAATGTATAACATATCTCTGTTTCGGCAATAATGTTGTCATAAGTTTTGTTTGCTTGAATCCCGGAGGTGTGTAATGTTCAGGACATAGAGGGAGATCTTTGTGAAAATCGTGAATGTCTTCCGGATAATCTAGATCAACCTCGAATATATATCCAATTTCATCGTCATCGGCAAGCGATTGGATGCTATTTATATCAAAATTTTGTACCCACTCGAAGGAACTATAAGGCAATGGATTGCTCATAGCCGCACCATATAAATTGTTGACATCAGAATACATCAAGTAGCTCTCAGGTTCGTTTTTATTAAAGTCTGATTTCATGTACCGATTATTGGCTTTTGCATATCGATTCGAGCATTGCGCCACACCACCCCGAATACCCCGCTCGATAAATAATAGCATGTCAATGTCAGTGAGGAGTTGAAGTTCAATATTAGTGATCTTGAGCATAGCATCAAACGCAAGACCGGGCGCTGTATAATAGTGCAGTGGATCGAGATTGTATGCCTCCAAGCAGTTGGATCGAAAATTTTCAAAAATATCGGCAATAAGCAATATATCAGTCTTGAGATACAAGTCCGAATATTCCCCCAAGTCTTTTATTTTAAAAGTTGTCCAAACGTCACGTGCATGTGCATAGTCATCGTCCGTAATGTCCTCGTCGTAAAGTTTAGAGTAGAATTTTCCTTTACTAGGTAATTCAGGCTCGTCGAGTTTCGTCCAAGAATCGAGATAATCATAGGGAAAGACCCCCTTTCTCGCCAATAATTCCAGCTCCACTGCACTATTACAATGCTTACCCGTGATCGGTTTACAGTCATTTGTGAGATAAGAGGCCAATTTCTCAAGACCACTCGGCATGAAACGGTATGAATCAATAAACCGATATTGTATACATGTACCTTTGACGACTTTTGTGAATGAAATATATTTTTCTTTATTCACCGGCAAGAGGTTTACCCCTCCCTCGAATGCCGTGGCCAATGCTCGAATAAAAAAATGCGCGTCATAACCTGAGAGATTATGGAAGATTGTGGATTTAAATTACAGTCCTGATGAGCTGCACCGCGAAATTCCCCCGTAAAGTGACAATGATCACGAACTTTCATACATCCAGCAACAAAAGGTTTTTCGCATATATGACATATTTTAGCTGAATAGAATTTACGACGATTCTCGGCGCTGAATTGTTCCATCTTTTTGATCGTTTTTATTCGCTCGTGAAGACTGCTTGACAATGTCATCAATTTTTCCATAAACCAATTGATACAATTTTTACCACGACGGCTCTTATATTCACTCTTTGAATCGTCAAAAGAACAATTTAAATAATAGCCGATACTGTAAGGTGTTTGTTTTTGATAACTGACAGTGCGTGTTTGACAATTCTGTTGCCCATTAATTGGCTCAAGGAGACATTCTAGATCAGCGTAAATAACGAATGGAACGCTCAATTTATTACGAAAATTTTTGAATTTTAAAATTGCCTGTTCTGGTTCGGGCAATGTGGCTCGACATGCTTTACGTATATTGGCACAGTCAACGAGATGTTTTTTTAAAGTGATTTCTTTTTGAAAATGACATAGACATCTGTCACATAGATACGTATAATGTTCATTTTTTGACGTTTGCGCGCTGACTAGACGAGAGAGATCTCGTATCCAAGCGAAGTGATGGATTGGCTTGCGTAGTTGAAATTCGTCGTCATCGGCGTCGTCGTCTTCGTCGTCGTCATCGTCGTTCTCACATTCCACAATGAGCAAATGAATGGTCGGTCTTTGCGATTGGTTTGAACTTACATATTCCGGCACAATCTCACTACGCTCATTTTGTCCCTTTTCTATGCCATAAATGTTTATGGCTAGATCGTTCATTCTCTCAAATTTTCCAACATTTGCAATGCTCATGGGAAAATCGAGTCCCGCGTAATTCACCACTTCACTGAAATGCGGATATGAATTTGTTCGATTTCTATTCATCGGGGGTAGTGGCAAAAGAGCAGCCGTAACTGACCATAAAAAACAATACGGATCATTGTTCTCAATGTTCACCACTGCTCCTTTCCTTCGCACATCGTCAGGAAGACGCACAAACGTTGTGACACCCCCTCGCAATGGTTGGTATCGATTAATGTTTACTTGCAGATGTAAAACTTCACGAAGCGTCCAACCAGATTCGTTCTCCTCAAAGTCTTCAACTTTCGCCAGCAAGGCTGTTTTTACGTGATCGTTGGTCCACTCCATGATGTTTGTTGTTGGTAATATTACTGCGTTCGCAGTCTGAAACGCTTTTTCCTCCTCGGCAATATCGGCACTTTTCACAATACGAAATATGCAAACTAGAGTGACATTACATTTTAAATTGCCGTGAATTTGTAATGACTCGGTTAGCCGCTCATCGATAAGTTTAACCGCATCATCTAAAAAAGGTCCAAGATCTTTATGCGATATATTAATTACCAGCCCTGTGGTTATTCTGGACTGGAATGCCGAATCCATTTCCTCCCATTCGACTCCAGGCACAGACACTCCCGAACCACGCTTCTTCAATTTTTCCGCGAGCGATAGTAAAGCGGCAATCGTTGATTGAATGCTCAATTTTTCGCCAACATTCAAATTAGACACTCGCAAACTTGTACGCAATAGCGCCACATTGCGATCACTGAACGCTATACACTTTTGCACTTCAACGTGTGAAGGAGGTTTATCCTTGTGCGCGGAATATCCTTTTCTCATAATCGTCAAAGTTCTTTTGCACTTTTTCACGTCCATTCTCGTACCGTTGATGAAAAAAAAATGTATGGATGAAAAAACAGAGAAGTCGACGGAATGCGTGATCAACTCGGAATGAAAAAAGAAAATCGAGAACGTCAATAGACCCCAACCTCTCGCCCGCACAATATCATGGTTTAAAACATAGGGATGCACAAATGAGAGAGATAAAGATATGCAGGGAAAGAGAGAGAAGCTGACTGAAAGAGAGTAAGGGTGAGACGGATCATACATTGAATACTTGAGGAAAAAATTCCGTCACTCCACGAAAATATATATTTTGAAAATTGTGGACCAATATATGCAGCTATGTGTTGATATTATACCGCATACGTCGCGACGAAAAAATTTGGATCATGTTTGGATACAGAGTTGTATACATCGTAAATTTGATACTTGACACTCGGCGCGTGAGAGCGTGGGCGACAGAGAGTGCGCGTGCGAGAGAGAGAGGGTGAGAGAGAGAGCATGAGTCAACGCCAGTGACGACGCCTAATGCTTTCTTCAAAAAATCTCTGGCATCGACAATCCCCCCCCCCCTAACGCACGCACGCATGCACGTATGCACGCACGTACCCGTACGTACACGCAAGACATGCTGGCAGAAAATCTCGAAATCCTCCCCTCCCCCTTCTCTACCTGCCACCCGCGATGCACCTGCCCACCCACCACCCACCACCCCCTGTGCGCAACATACACACACACACACGCATATACACGCAAGATGTGTGGACGAAAAAATCCCCCCCCTCCCCCCCCTCCTAAGCCACCCACCTACCACCCACTGACCACCCGCGAGCCACCCACTCACGACGCGCAACGGTTTGTGTCTAGGCTAAGTGGTTTGTGTCTCGGCTAAGTGCCTCGAATCGCGGGTTAAAAAAGGTCGGTAAATGTTGGGGTAGGGATCTTGATCCAGAACCGGCTGTCTACATCTACTATCGTCTGACCACAAGCCAATCACTGAGCATGGAAACTGTGTCAACGATAGGGATTGGCTCGTGGCAGTGGGAATTCATTGTGCCAAAAATCATGATCTTCTTAAAATTTGGAAAATAAAGAAATAAATTCAATATCTTCCATATGCAAACACCTATACGATTCATTTGGGTATTTCTGGAAAAAAAAAACAAATAACGAATAATACGTGAGTTTTTAAAATTTTCTACATCGTATATTTCGAGTGTAATCGAGAAAATGAATTATTCTATATAGATATACTCCTGTGTATAAGCAAGTTCCTTGCTGTATAGAGTCCGCTGGAAGCTCCTCGAGTCGGTAAGGTTAGGTAAATCTACTTGTCTCGAGTCGCTACTGCGACTTTTGATTTTAAACACCACAGCGCCCTAGTTTTCAAGAAAGGTTACATTAAAAACAATGCTGAGTTCGTTAGTTTTGCAGTAACCTCGTTCGAAACTGTCCCCAACAGTTTCTTCATTCTTTAAGGGGGTCCTGACAGCGTGAAATCGGAAAAAAATGTTTTTTTTTACGTTTTACAAACTCTTGCTTTTATTTACCAAATCATAGAAAATTCTGCATTTTTTTCATAGATTCTGGATCATAAATGAGTAATCTATATCATGATTAGGAAGTGGGATGCGGCTGCCTTATATTTTTTTTATAATTTTTTTTTGTTCCTAAAATAAAAATAAAAAATTCTAATATTCCTTATGGAAGTGAAAAAAATGAACAAAAATAAAACATGTCTTGGATAATTTCGATATTTTGCATATTTTCCAAAGTAAATGAGAAAAATCTTTTTTTGAAAAACAATATTTTCATTTATTTTGGAAAATATGCAAAATATCAAAATTTTTCTGGACACTCTTAATTTTTATTTTATTTTTCATTTCTATAGGGAATATTGGAAATTAATTTTTTCATTTTATTTTATTTTAAAAAATATAAGGCAGCTGCATGCTACTTTCTAATCATGATAGCTGTTGCTGCAATAAAAAACACCCATTCACACGTGCTTTATTATTTTTTTTTATTGGATTCATTTATTTTTATCGAGTGTTTATTTATTTGTTCAAAAGTATCTCGTAAACTTACTAGTAAATTTTCCTAGTAAATCGTTGTTACTAGCAAATGCTCGACTGCTGCTGCAATAAAAAACACACATTTGCGCGTGCTTTATTTTTTTTTATCGGATTCACTTATTTTTATCGAGTGTTTATTTATCTTTTCAAAAGTGCCTCGTAAATTTACTAGTCAATTTTACTAGTAAATTTTTGTTACTAGCAAATGCTCAACTGTTGCTGCAATGGAAAACAAACATTCAAGCGTGGTTTATTATTTTTTTTATTGTATTCACTTACTTTTATCGAGTGTTTATTTATGTTTTCAAAAGTAATATAAAATATCTATACCGATCGTGAAATTACGTGAAAGTGCTTTTTCGATCTCGACAAACGACACGAGCAGTTTCACAGTGATTAGTAATACGTCAATTCATATGTTTATTATATTCAATTATTTGTAAAGACAATGGTATTCGTCGTCTTTACTAAATAATCGAGTTGATTTTCATATTTATTGACACTTTTGTCAGTCAGTGCCTGAAAAGCGTGAAAAGCGTGTTAAAAAAATTTTTGTCTGCATGAAATTACCATGAAAAATATTGTTTGTTATACAGGTGCAGTAATCGGTGGAGCGAAGGACTGTGGAAACGTTTTTCCATACATTCAACTTCGGAGGCTGTTCCCCGGAACCTGGATCTTCAAAAACTCTGTGCGCAATCCTGACCGGACCGCTTCATGGATCTTATCCTACGACGTCTCATTTTCTTTGTAACACTTTTACGGACCGCTTGAGCGCGGCACATTTTCATTATAATCAATATTGTTTTGTGTGCAGTGCTCTAAAAAACAAAAATGGGTCAAAGATTCAAAAAGTGGCCTGTAACTCCAAAATAAGGGTCTAAAAAATAAATGTGCCGCGCTGAAGCGGTCCGCAAAAGTTTTACAAAGAAAATGAGACGTAGTAAGATAAGATCCGTCAAGCGGTTTGATAGAACTGCGCGCAGCGTGTGAAAATCAAAAATTGATTTATGAGAGTTCCGCCGCACCTTAAGGGTTCGAACTAGCGTCAAAAGTTGCTATGTTTGTGTTACGTCGTGACCTCTGAGACGTAACATTTGATACATCAAATTGTAGCCTATCTGTGAAATTTCCACAAATGCCATGAACATTTATATTGATGTTCAAAAATTGGCATTTTGACGCCGTCAGTCTCCCCTTAAGTACGACATTTTTGAAAATAAAGACATGAACGGAATGTTATGAATTTAAATTCATTAAATTTCACGTACACGAAAGTTTTTTTAGAGAACAAAACTTATTGAAATTTAATGTAAATGTATGGAAGTTTTTGTGTGCCGTTAATTAAGGGCGGGGTAAAGTTAATTCGGCGAAAAAGGCATGTTTTCAAGTTTTTTTTTGCGTACCGGATAGTGTTTGTTTATTAAAAAATTTACATATAATAAAGTAACATTTGAACAACATTCTCCTAAATTCGCATTGCGAAATATTCAAAATTGAGTGAGTGAAAATTAAACCCCGGAGGCGCCTCGAAAAAAAGTTGGTTTCCGATGTGCACCATAACTCGCAACAGAATCATCTAAAACAAAAAAATCAAAATGCATTTGTTGAAGGAGATGTTTCTCGAGGTAATGACGGGAGGATTTTTTTTTCGATTTTTCGAATTTTCGTAGCACTTGGGAGCCAAAAACCCGATTTTCGCTCAAAAAAGTCGGCTAATTTGTTGTTGAAAAATTAGTAATTATTAAAAAAAAAACAAAAAAGCTCTCGACAATACCTGGTGAATTATGTGAAGAAGTACTGTGCAAAATTTCAAAGCGATTAGTCCAGTAGATTTTGAGTTATCGTGCACACCGACTTCAAATATGACAAGTCTCAGAAAAACGGTTTGAAAAACGCAGAAGAGTTTGATCGCTTAGCGCTCATTGCACATAAGTTTGAGAACACTTCTCGATTGCATACAAATCTGAGAAAATTCATCCATATCAGAGGTACTCAAAAGATTAATTTTGCATAATAATAATTCCAAAATGTTATTAACAAAATGATGAAAAAAAAAATTAGTCAACAAATTTCCCCGCAACCCAATTTTTTTTCGTGATTCGTTCATTTTTCTGAATACGTATGAATTTTTGCAGATTTTTCAATTATCTTTGAATTTTTAGAAATTCAAAATAAAACTCGATAATTTTCTTATACTCACTCAAAGTCGTCGATGCCAGGTCCGTAGAGCAAAAGGCTTCCATCAAGATGATCGAGAACATCTTTTTGCATCTGTCTACGCAAAACTCTTTCTTCTTTACTGTAGTGCGCCGCTTGCTCCTCTGCTCTACTAATTCGCAAATCGTCAACTTCTCGGGCTGATTCGTGAGAACTTGGCCCTGTACTGATTTGCGTCTCTTCCATAAAGGCCAACAAAGCGAAAGAACCTTCATTGTAAGTACATGCAGCTACATAAGCTGCAATTTCCACAATTCTGGAGGTACCACTGACTGACTTTAAAGAGATTTTCCAAATAAGTTGATTGAGACTCTCATTATTATTTTGCGTGAAACCTCCAAGACATCGCTGCAAAAGTGCGTCGTTGCTCAAGTCACTATGAATGGGCTCAATGGCTTCCAGAATGTCAGTAGAAAGGGCTGTGTAGCTGTGTTTGAATGATTCTAGAGCATCTGCAGCTGCAGCTTGCTGCCATTCGCACCAGGAGTCTTCGCTGCTTGGGCATTTCTCGTGCTGTGGGTTCTCGTCGGTTGAACTGTAGTGATGATAAGCTGCCCATATGGCATTTTCCATCTTCTCAACTGAATCATAATTACGTCGAATAGCTAGTCCATAGTAAACGGTCAATTTATCAACCATTTTTGCAGTGAGCTCTCATTTGCCAGAAAGGCTTTTTCTTTTTACGATCTTTCCGGCCTTGGTTTTTATGTCAACAACGCTTGTTTTTACTAGTCCACGCAGACGTGTTCCCATTCTCTTTTGGACATGCCCTATGCATTCTTTTTTGTTCATCACAAAATCTTCACCATAAGATTTTGCATTGAAAACGCCGCTGTACGTTTTTGAGTCACCGTCTCCGATGTAGTTACGATATTTCACCCCAAGATTTTCCACCTATCGTTTGAACATTTCTATAATTGCTGATACCTCCATGTTTATAGAGGGTCCCTCATGGTTAGCTTTGCAATCACCGCTGTCCACATGCACTTCGTACCACGCTTCGTATTCGGCAGAATCCAATTTGTTTTTCCAAGTCTTACAACCGTGGCAATAACTGCTTTTTATAAAAATGTCAAGTACCTTTCCAGTACAATATCCAATTAGAGGAGCAATGCCAAATAACGAAGAGAATCTTCTTTTTTTCCAAGTGCCGTCGCCTGATACAGTCAATTCTGACGTTTCTTCTACATCCGGCTAAACCTAAGCTAAACACTCGCATTGTGAAAGCAAAACGATAATTGACATCGTTTACACCACTGTCTATTCTTTCACTTGATGGCATGTAGTGAGGCTGTTTACACTTTTCACATGTAACCTTGTTCTTGAAACGGAGACCTTCTTTTTTGCATGTTTGGAATGTAACTTTTCCATCGCACTTCACACATTTGACTACAGTAGCAATAGTCGGAAAAACAAGAACGAAATCTATCATTCGATAATGTTTTTGGATGTCTTCTACCACCCCAGCGGGATTATTTTTAATTTTTTTCGCTGACGTGCTATTAGCTAACGGTTCGTCGTTTTACGCTTTTGAGGAGTCACTTTTTTCGGTCGGCACAATTGCCCAATACCGTTCTCACGATCTTGTCTGCTTACTTTTCAAGGCATTTTTCGAGGTACAAACACGAACGAAAACGGACTCAAACTGTAAGTGTGACTTGCTACTGCTCAGCACGGCATACAGCGGTCAACTGATGTACAGACTAATGTGTATACTAATACACACCATGCCTCGAATATACATAACGGGACCGGAACAGGCCCGTTTATCAAGAAATTTATTCGGGGTCGAAAAATACAATAGCGCGCCGCGCAGCTGCCACCCAGGTATAAAACCCGGCATGGAGCAATAAACGCTCAAATACTCATAACTTCGTCAATTTAACTCCGATCGATTTGAAAATTTAACACAATATTCTTGAGATATTATGCATTCATTTGAAAAATTTAAAAAAAATGAAAAAAAATTAAAATACCTTACCCCACCCTTAAATTTCAAACACCATCGTGTTGCAGTTTTCAAGTAACGTTGCATTAAAAATTATGCTGAGTTTATTAGTTTTACAGATTAGTTCATGAAATGTACTGAACATTGCTTCAGTTTCACGAATTTCTTGTCTGAAATTGAATAAAGTCTGAGAAAGTTTGTGAACATTGTTGTTGAACTTGCTATAAAATTTTATAGTCTTTGCAAAATTATTTTATACGCGTGGTTTACCAGCCCCACAAAAAGATACATAGAAAAGAAAATCTGCGCCAATAAATGGGTTCTATAATTTTCGGTCTTAATCATTGAAATTTACGATCGAGTGTTGGAATGTTTCTAATAATTTGTAAATTTTAAGCACAACTGATATTGAAATTCAAAGGATGATCGTGCCTGATATTTCAAGTCCTACGCTGGAAAATGTCAGCACACTGAACACGTAAATTCATTGACCTTTGCATTAATTTTAATAATAGTGGCGGGGAATTTCCAAAATATTTCATTAAATTTCATGAAACGATCAGTTAATACACAAATTATAGAATTTGAATGCAAATATATCTAATTTTAATGTTCAGTATATCATTTTTACATAAGATTAGTAAATTCACTGTACGAAATAGTACATTAATTCAAATTTTATGTACGTTGTCTGTAACGCCGTCGTCGCCAACGTAATCAGTAAAACGAAGATAGAGCCCAAGCTCTCAACATGAAAAGAAATTCAACGCACGATCGAGAAAACTCATATTTACGGATTTTTAATATTTCATTATTCTTTTTCTGGGTGATGGGGTCACTTGTGAACCATGGTTCCTCTCTAACTTTTGTTCTTCTCAATTAGTAGAATTTTTTAAGCCAATAGAAAAATTTGACCTTGAATTTCAGTGTCAAGGTCAATTTTACGGATACAAGTTTTGATAGATCTCCACCGATCTCGAGCTGGAGAATCATCTGGCGAAGCGGCAACCACTATTTTCTTTCCACCCTATACATTCAGTTAACTGTTTTTTTTTACAGTGTATAGGCAGTAGCTAAGACTGAAACCAATGTTGAGCATTACCCTTGAGCTTCGAAGCAATGAGGATTCTTGTTGAATTATCGTCCAGGGAATATTTCCTTATCTCAATTCATTTCTTGGCTCAATTTGTTTTTTCAAGTTCCTGAAATTGTCTGTCGTTCCATCAAAGTTCTGAACCAAAGCAAGCACTTTTCACACACGGAACTCACGTTAGCGCTATTGCGCAACGATCGCAACATATGGAGCAGGAGGAGAAGCATCATCCATGACAACACCTAAGGCCTCAAAATGACGAGTGTTTGAAGCTAAGAAATTTGTTACTAGCGCTTTCTCTCGTCTCATAATATCAGGTTCTTGCTCCACGACTTCTGCTTCCTTTCGTGCAAGCTCTGGTTGCTCACGCAAATTTTCCATCTCGTCAAACGTCGTTCTCTTCTCCGTCCGGCCAGCACGAACCCACACGGAACAATTCCATTAGAATGCGTGCAATGATCGTCCACGGTGGATGAAAGAATGGTCCATGAAACATCCTTGGATATTAAAAGACTATCCACGAATTGTGCGAAACAGCACTTGTTCTATGTCATGCCGGAGCCTACCGGAAGATTTCATAGACGTCAATCCTACGTCATGCAACAGACATATATCTGTTGCATGACGTTCTTCAAACGTAATGAAAAGTCATCCAGAATTATTTATTTATTCCATATCATTCACCAGTAGTGACGATGGAAATCAGCTTTCTGTTTGTCGGTGGTAGTTTCTAAAGATGAATTGGAATTAAAAAACATTATTTAAGTGAAAAAAAAATTGCCGACACTGGGGTTTGAACCCCCGAACCTCTGCTTCACGCGTATTTTTCAATTGAACATAAATGAAATATAAAAAAAAAGATCGTTTCAAAATTAATCAATTTTTTGACTGCTTAATTTTCCTTGTAAATATGCGGAGCCGGGAATATTTACGAGCCCAGTCTGAGATCTGAAAACTACTTACCTATCGAGTATACCTACCCATATATAAAAAAAAGAATCTTCGAAAGAATCTTAGAAAGAATTTCAAAAGAATCACGGATAGGATCCGGAGCAAGATTCTTTCCAAGATTATAAAAATCTTTTTAAGGTTCTTTCAAAGATTCTTTTCTCGCATCGGACGAGAATCTTCTGATGAATCTTTGACAGAATCTTCAAAAGTTCTTTAAAAGCATGCGGTTTCTTCAAAACCTTCCGAAAAAACTGACCAATTCGAGTCAATTTTCGAAAAACAAGAAACTTGGGAAAATCAAAAAACTTTGTTTAGGAAAAAGATAGCAAATCAAAAATATAGATGACCCTTATGGCCAAAGTCTATTTTCACGCAGCGTTAAATCTTGAAAAAATACAATCAAAGAATCTTGGAAACGTTAATTGGAAGAATCTTGGAAAAATTCTTTTAAAGAAGAAAGATTCATTCGAAAAATCTTGGAAAGACTGATGTACAGAATCTTGTATGTAGTACAAGCTGATCGGTCGAGAGAATCTTGGAAATAATTTTGTTCTCGTTAAGATTCTGTAAATGAATTTTTCAAAGATTCTTTAAATGAATCTTTCTAAGATTCTTCCAATTAATCTTTCCAAGATTTAACGCCGTGTTAATATGGACTTTGGTCATGAAAGTCATCTTGATTTTTGATTTTCTATCTTTTTCCTAAATAAAGTTTTTCGATATTCCCAAATTTCTTCTTTTTCGAAAATTGACTCGAATTGGTCAGTTTTTAGTTTTTCGTGAGATTTAAAGAAACCTCATTCTGTTGAAGAATCTTTCAAAGAATCTTTCAAAGATTCTTCGGAAGATTCTTGTCCGGTACGACAAAAGAATCTTTGAAAGAATATTAAAAAGATTCTTAGAATCTTTTCAAGATTCTTTTAAAGATTCTCTTGAAGATTTAATTAAAGATTCGTTTTTCCTACGCAGGATAGTGACACGCTACGGACTAATACAGACACGCTAACCGCTACACCTTCGACTACGTATAATATATTGATGCGTACATCATATTTATAAAACATGCGTCAGAAAAATAGGATTGTATCAAAATGGTATTGGGAATTAATTTTTATTGCCCGAGGGCCACTTTTTCGTTCAATTTGTCTTCTAATTGAATAAAAAAAATTTTAATCCGGAATCAGATGTTTTAAAAATAAAATTGGCGAACTCAATATGACGGGTCCATACTTGGAAAAATATAGTTTGATTCCGACAAAAGTAAGTTTCAGTTGGATTTTCAGGTGACTGAATATCAATTGTTACGTAGCACCACAAATTTATGATGGGCTGGGTCATGATCCACCACAACACCTAAAACAAATACACTACTGGAAAAAACAAAGGGATCAAAAAATGTCCTAAATTCTTAGTGGTTTTTAACAATACTGTATCTCACAAGGGGAGTGCCAAGTATTATACATACCGATTTTGATGGGTCTCAGCTATATTATAGGGGCACTCCCCCAGAGTACCACCCCAAAAGGATTCTTTCCAATGCGCCCTAGTTTTTGAGAAAAACGACGCCAAAGTTTCATGCGTAGCTTTCATGGCCGTAAAGTTTCCATACCGCCAAGCGAATGAGCGTATCGCAGCGGCAAGGCGCTCGGGTGGCAACCCGGACGTCGAGGGTTCGATTCCCTCTTGGAACTTTTTTTTCCAATAGTTCGCAATTTTTATGATAATGATTGATTGCGCATACTTATTTGATCAATAAAATCATTTTTACGAACGCATGGAAAAATATATTATTATATACTTGTATAGTTCGTTGAAATAAAATTATGATAAAATTTTTCGAAAAATTAATCCTAACGCTAAAATAAATAGTGAGGAAAAATCTTGCCTTTCGTGTTTTTATGTATGCAGGAGCCGTCTGGTAAATTTGGTCCAATCGTGGGAAAAAGCGTTGGAGAGTTAAAAACAAAATTCAAAAACGTCATTGCGACCTGCACAAAATCGGGGAGTTCACCAAGCAACTGTACGAAGAATTTTTAAAATCTTTTATTTCGCCGTACGTGGGTCAAAGAAAATTTCTTTTCATTATCGATTCGTGGGGTGGGCAAACTGACCAGACACTGTACGATCGTATTTTCGTCGACGAAACAAAAGCGTGCACTTGCACTGTCAAAGTTATTCCACTAAAGTGTACCCCGCTTTGTCAACCATGCGATGTTTATTTTTACTGTCAAGTAAAAATATTCATTAAAAAACTACAAAATGCTCCAAAATTGTTAAAAAATAACCGAGGAAAATAAGAAAAACTAGGGCGCATTGGAAAGAATCTCTTTAGGGTGGTACTCTGGGGGAGTGCCCCTACAATATAGCTGAGACCCATCAAAATCGGTGTGTATCATGCTTGACACTCCCCTTGGCAGTGGAAAATGGTCGTATTGAGGTCTAAAAAAACATTTTGAAGCTTCAAATTTTTAGTCTTAAGATCTTTCAGCAAAAATAGTTTCGAAGCTACAGGTTTGACACAATCCTGAGAAATACCAAGTGAAAAAATTTGGCAAATTTTTCTTACTTTTTAGGCACTCACTCATTTATGACAGAAAGTGCCTATTGCAATCACCTCGAAATCTGTGTCGGATGTCCGTCCAGACCCAGATCTCAGAAACCGGTGTCCGGAATTCAATGTCCTTTAGAGGGTAGTTGTATATAGTTGTAATCTCTATGCCCAAGGAGTTTAAATCCAATCGGATATTGTAAAACGAAGATTTTTGAAAAAATAGCCATTTTTGAGCAAAAAAGACATTTTATGACCATATGTAGTTAAAACTTGGAATTTCTCTAACGAATTTTTCTCTAACTCACAGAATGTGTGTATGTAATTGTAAACAAATGTCTGACGAGTATGAATCCAATCAGACACCATTAAATTTGCAATTTTGGCAAAAAAACACCATTTTAACCAAAAAATGCTACTTCTATCTATATATGCACTTGGATCTCTGAAGTTCACGGACGAATTTTTCTCTAACTCACACAATGTCTGTATATAATTGTTAACAAATGTACCACGTAGTATGAATCCAATCAGACACCATAAAGCTTATAAATTTTGCACAGAAAACACAATTTTTTTACGAAAAAACAGCTATTTCTGACCATATGCACATGGATCTCCGAAGTTCACGGACGAATTTTTCTTTCATTCAGACGATGTCTGTATGTGATTGTAAACAAATGTCCCACGAAGTATTAATCCGATCAGAGACCATTAAGTTTACAATTTTTGCAAAGAAAACACAATTTTGAACGAAAAAAAGGAATTTCTGTCCATATGCACTTGGATCTCTGAAGTTCACGAACGATTTTTTTTCTAACTTACAGAATTTCTGTATATGATTATGAAAAAATGTCCCATGAAGTTTCAATCCAATTAGACACTGCTAAGTGAATAACTTTTGCACAAAAACAATATTTTTAACAAAAAAAGACTATTTTTCTCACTGACAGAATTTCTATATGACTGTAAACAAGCACATATCACTCTCACCGCTTTCACGTAAAGCATAGACCGGCGCATGCGACGTCGCCACGTACGTCACGACGCCGCTACGCCACGTACAGAGTAAAAGAGGAACTAAACATGGCCTGAGCGCGCCAAATTCAAAACCCATATTCCGCTCTTATAAAAAGTACGTGGTTCTTTTGTGTGCTTGCGCACCATTGGCAATATGGCGATCACCCACGCGTTTCAAACGTGAAAAAACAGAATCTGAGTATTGATTTATAACCAAAAGCTATTTTTACTTATTATAAATGGACTAATAATCATTATATGATTAAAGTGTTATGATAAATATGCCCATCTCAAATGTCACTAATATTTTTCATTACTGCTTAATATTGTAACAATTCTGTAAATTTAATCTATCGAAACATTTAAATGATATGATTGTTTAGATACTTTTATATCATATTTATTATATCTTTTCAATTATTATCAATAGAATTTATACGACTACTCGATGTTCACAATGAATCAAAGAGTTTAAATAACGGTGTGAGTGCCTATTTAAACGTCCCTAAGGGACATGTTAACCAACATTCGAAATATATCACAAAAACGAAATATATGATCATTATATTATGAAATTGTGAGTGCCTACTAATATAATTCTTAAAATTCGGTAATTGACTTTGTGAATCATTGCCCCCATTGAGAATGAAAAATGTGACTCAACATTATCAAAAACAATGTTCAATAACATAAAAACAATATAGTATTTACATACCGAATAAATTGAGATAATGGTCAAGAATACGGAGCGCAAAGCCCCCCAACAAAACGTTAAGGGGGGTTTCGGGGGTGGAGCGCCCCAACGAGTACGCGAAGCGTACTTGTTTTTGTTTCAGTTACTTGGAAAAAATGTTTCCAGTTGAACCATCGTATGGACCGGATAGCTTGTTCATTTTGCTTCAATGTGCTTTGTTTGAGACTTCGATTCAACCATTTTTCGCTGAGATATCGGGCTTTTAATGAAAAAGGATCCTTTCGTGTTCGATCATTGATATTTCAGCAACCAATGATCGCACAGAAATTAAAAGGAGCGTTTCGAAAACTTGAATTAATATTCTACAACAATCGATGATGGTTTTTTGAAAATGAAAAAATTTTCCATCCTTGCCATGACTGATAAAACAGAAGAAAAAGCTCTATTTATAGTTTTTTCGAAAATCAAAGGCTCAATTAATAATATTGTCAAAACGTCTAATGTTGAGGATGACTTTTATAGCTCAATAAACCCGCAAACACCCTGTAAAGTTTCAATTCGAGAACAGTTTTTTTTGTTTCAAGCAGTCAGATTAAAAAAAAAAGATCAAAGCAATTGCAAAAAATTCAAGCAATCAAATATAAAAAATTTGATTGCTTAAAACAAAAAAACTGTTTGATAGATCAAATTAAAACTTTACAGGATTTTTGCAGGTATATTGGGCCCTAAAAGTCACGGTCAACATTAGTCGTGGTGTCAATATTTTTTTGTTTTCTAAAAAAAACACAAATAGCCATTTTTCACCTGTTTTATCAGTCAAGGCATGGATGGAGAAAAAAAATTTCCAAAAAAACATCCCCAATTCTTGCAGAACATCCAAGTTTTCGATACTCTCCTTTTAATTTCTGTGCGATCATTGGTTGCTCAGATATCAATGATCAAGCAACCCGATATCTCAGCGAAAAATGGTTGCATCAAGGTCTCAAAAAAAGCAAATTGAAACTCAATAAACAAGCTATCCGATTTATGCAATGGTTTAGCTAGAATTTTTTTTTTCAAATAACTGCAGCAAAAAAAAATATAAAAAATTTGGCAATTTTTTTTTGTATCTCTCAGGATTGCGTGAAAACTGTGGGTTCAAAATTTGGTTTGCTGAAATATCTTAAAACTAGAAACTTGAAGCTTTGAAATGCTTTTTTTAGACCTCGATACGTCCATTTTTCACTGAGATACAGCATTGTTAAAAACCACTAAAAATGACCAATCCGATTCAGTTTTCGGATAAGAAGAAATTAAAGAAAATCAAAAACCTTCATTTAGGAAAAAGGTAGCAAATTAAAAATAAAGATAGCGCTTATTGCCAAAATCTGATGTAACGCGGCGTTAAATCTTGAAGACATTCAATCAAAGAATCTTGGAAAGATCAATTGGAAGAATCTTGAAAAGACTGATTGGAAGACTGTAAAGGATCTTGTACAGTCAGTAAAAGCGGATCGGACGGGAAAATGTTGGAAATGATTTTATTTTTTCTAAGATTCTGTAAATGAATCTTTCTAAGATTCTGTAAATGAATCTTTCTAAGATTCTTTAAACGAATCTCTCCGGGATTCTTGCAATTAATCTTTCCAAGATTTTGTGTATAAATTTTTCCAAGATTCTTGGAATGAATCTTTCCAAGATTCTTGGATTGCATCTTTCCAAGAATCTTGGAATGAATCTTTCCAAGATTTTCTGCTCTCGTAGCTGGAGAATCTTGAAAAGAATCTTCTAAAGAATCTTCACAACAATCCTGAAAATAAGATTTTTTTTCTACGCGGGATCCAATGGTTAAGGGCCCTTAACTATTGGATCCCGAACAAGACTCTCCACGAGATTTTCGGGAAGATTCTTCATAAGGTACTTCAAAAAATCTTTCAGTAACCACGTCTTGCCGAGATTCTTTCCAATATTCTCCGAGATTATTTTCCGAATTTCTTCGAGAATCCTTGCATGATCTCGGCAGGACGTGGTTACAGAAAGATTCTTTTTAAGAATCTTGTTGAGAATCTTTCCAAGAATATTGTAAAAAATTTTTCCAAGATTCCCCGTAGCCAACCCCATTGAAATCTTCGAAATATTCTTTTCCGCTTTGTTGTTATTCTTCCAGAATATAGGAAGTAGTAAATTGCTTCGTTGTACCAGGTGTGTAAGTATGAAACCGGAATTTGCCCATAGGTGGCGCTAGATGTCGATGCAGTTACCGACACATCACGTCAGCGGTGTCTTGTTATTGTATTGATATCCGACAAAGATTTCCAACTCACAATAACACGAGTTTCATTCAGTAGCATTAGTTTATTAGAGATAAACATGTCGAGTTTTGTGCCAACAAATTACGATTTGCGGACAGCCCTACTTTTCTGTTTTCATCTGAAGAAAACCGCAGCCGAATCGCATCGAATGCTTCTGGAGGCGTTTGGTGAGCATGCTCTCGGTAAAACACAGTGTTTCGAGTGGTTTAAACGGTTCAAAAGTGGCGATTTTGACGTGAGGAACGAAGAACGTGGAACGTGGGATCAGAAGGGCGTAATCTACTACGAGCTGCTGAAACCTGGGGAAACTGTCAATACTCAACGCTACCGACAACAAATGACCGATTTGGATCGAGTTTTGCGTGAAAAACGACCAGAATACCAACAAAGACAACACAAGGTGATTTTGCTGCATGACAATGCACCAGCACACAAAGCAAAACAGGTCCAGAAAACGATAGAGTCGTTCCGTTGGGAGATTCTTCAGCACGCGCCTTACTCACCAGACCTTGCCCCATCCAATTACTACTTGTTTGCATCGATGGGACACGCACTTGCTGAGCAGCGCTTTACTTCTTACGAAGATGTACGAAAATGGCTCGATGACTGGTTTGCCTCAAAAGAGCAACAGTTCTTTTGGCGCGGAATCCACAAATTGCCAGTAAGATGGGAAAAATGTATAGATAGCGACGGACAATACTTTGAATAAGTTACTTTGTATCATATCATTACAATAAACGTGTTTTTTCTGTACAAAAATTCCGGTTTCATACTTACACACCTGGTAAATAAGAACAACCGGTGGATTCGTTCGATGAAAATGTCGAATATAAAGTTTTATTATATTATAGAATACAGAAAGGCGTGTTCGCTCCAAGAGCGCTCCTCTTGTCACATATTCGCACTCTTCTCCCCCTCACTATCTCTGATTGGCGCTCGCAGGCACGCGAGAATACGAGTGTGATAAACTCATTCATTCAACACACTCACCGTTTGAGCACTCGTTAGTGATAACATTTCACACAGCAGATGAAATTGCATTCTCGGTAATGCTTTTGTGAATATACCTGCTCTTTGGTTTTTCGTAGATATATATTTTAACTCTATCTCACGACTAGCTACTTTTTCACGCACGAAATGGTACTTTGCATCGATGTGCTTGGTACGCTTGTGGAACTCTCGGTTCTTCGCAAGCTTTATAGCACTTCGATTGTCTACCTAGGCCACAGAAGGATTATCACAGTTCGCTCCACCTTCTTTTAGCAACCTTCGCAGCTAAACGGCCTCACGAGCAGCTGCTGTGGCAGCCACATATTCGGATTCTGTCATACTCAACGTCACAAATTTCTGTCGCTGACCCGACCAAGAAATCACTTCGCTCGCAAACACAAACGCATACGCGGTGGTCGACTGACGCGTTTCTAAATACCCTGCGAAGTCAGCATCACAGTAACCGACAAGTTCAGACTCGTCCCCTTCACTTTTGTAGAGTATTCCACGATCCTGCGTTCCGACCAAATACGCGAAGATTCGTTTCACCACCATCCAGTGCGCACAACTATGTCTGTTCAGGTATTTCGATACCTGGTTAACCGCGGAAGCAATGTCGGACTTGACACGACCGCCAGGAACATTAGCGAGCCCACCACCTCACGATATGGCACATTCTCGCACTCGTCTTCGTCCTCTGCTGGATACAACGTTCGGATCAGCGGGCACAGATAACTTTTTCGCATCCAACATACCGAACTTTCTTAAGATTTTTTTCGCATACTCAGTTTGATCGAAAAACATTGTCTTTTCAACACGATTCCATTCGATCTGTAAGCCTACAAAACGCGACGCGTCTCCCACAGTTATTTCGAACGCACTTTTTAAATGTTTTATCACAACATTCAACACTCGATTTGACTTTGCGGCCACGAGGCCATCATCGACGAACAGTGCTAGAAAGACATTCTCGCCGTCGACACATCCTCGAAAAATACAGTGATCTTACCGCCTCTTTGAACGTTTCCGGTGCACGATACTCTGCACAATCAATCTCGTCCAAGCACCTATTTGGCGGTCGAATCAGTCTTCGATCTCGAAGCTCTCGCACAGCTACTTCTCGGCATCGCTCGTCATGCTCTTCCTCGCGTTGCTCGTCGTGCTCTTCGTGTTCCTCTCGTCCTGCTGAGGTGGTACCGCATCATCTTGCTCAGCTTCCCCTTCCGACTCGTCCGAAATTTCGACAACATCTCGCTCTCGTGCTCTTTTCGGTACTTCTTCTTCGGGGTCACTCTCATTTGTACTGTCTTCAGCTACCGATTCATTGAACACGACACTGCGAGACACAACCATCATTCGCTTTGCTACGTCCAACAAACGATAATTTGACGACTCGTCTTGGTATCCCATGTGTAACAATTTCCATGCCATCAATTTCTCCGAAATTGTTTGGGAATATGCGCGTACGCCGTCGATCTGAAAACTTGTACGTGGCCCAGCTCTGGTTTCCTTCCGGTCCACTCTTCGTACGCCATCTTTATACCTTTTCTGCTCGAGTGCAACGTCCCATTAAGCACGTATACAGCTGTATTAACAGCTTCAGCCCACAACTTCTTCGGAAGTTCTTTCGCTCTTAACATCGTCCTGGCGCTCTCGAAGATAGTGCGATTCACCCTCTTGGCCTTCCCGTTCTGTTGTGGTGTATGCAGCGCCGAATTCTCCATGTTTATTCCTTGACTCTCAAGGTACGTTGCAAACCTTTTGTTTTTGTATTCACCCCCGTTATCCGATCTCACGACCTTCAGCCTCGTCCCGAACTTGTTTTCGACGAGTTGATCGTAGATCTTGAACTTTTCGAACACTTCATCTTTGTACTTGATAAAGTAAACAGTACAAAAACCCGAGGTTTCATCTATGAATATTGCAAAGTTACTCGCGTCACCCTGTGACTTCACTTGGATTGGTCCGCACACGTCGGTATGTACGCACTCTCCCGGCGTGTAATGTCCTTTTTCATGACACTTGAAATATTTAATGTCTTTCATGTCCCTTTTTTCCTTTTGTTTCGAGTTCACCGTTTTTTTCTTCGCGTCACTGTTTTTCACAACGGCTAACACTTCGACCACGTCACCGTTCTGCTGTTGTCTCGCTTCCTCGTTCACAAGTAGTTCTGTTAATGTTCCGATTGTTTGCTTTTCGTTATCGACATTGTCCCACGATTATTGGAAACCACTGTAACTCGGGCGTAAACCGATGGACGATATCATCGGATATCTCTGTACCGACATTTCTCAGCTATAGCGCAAAATTCTTGATTTTCGACACGTACTGCACCACCGTGTCTCCCTGTTCCCTTTTATAAGATTGAAACTTTTTCAGTGAAAGCAACTTGCTCGAAGCCGCTTTTGTTCGTATTGGCCACACAGCGCGTCCCACATTTATTTCACGGTTTTACAGGTAATTAAGGATATTTTCCGCAACCTCTCAAGAGTCTACGAAATGAGTACTTTCGCACTCGCGTCCTTTTCCTCCCACGTGATCCTCACCGCCGCTGTAGCGTCCGCCGCCAACACATCCGTGCCATTCACGAGCTCGTGCACCCGCGCTGACCTAAACAAAGACAGCATTTTAAATTTCAGGGTTATGAAATTCGTTCCATCCAGTTTCTCGATATGTCGCACTGAAATATGGTACGCTATTTAAATTCACCGTCTTGACCGCGCACGCTATTTCTGATAAACCGCCTGACACGATTTTCGCTCCCGGAAAAATACACGCACAATGGGTGCCACGTGCCTCGTGGTACGACCGACGTGTTGCCGAACACTTCTCGACTCAACTACACAATTATACCACTCTCCCCAAAACGCCTGGGCCTATAACCTGTTGTTATTTTTCAGGAATATAGGGAGTGGTAAATTGCGTCGTAAATAAAAACAACCGGTGGATTCGTTCGATGAAAATGTCGTATATAAAGTTTTATTATATTATAGAATACAGAAAAACGTGTTCGTCTCTACGAGACGTAAAACGGAACTGGAACGCTCGACTTGATATCCGTTTAGGCACACTAGCGCTCCTCTCGTCACATACTCGCACTCTTCTCTCTCTCTCTCTCTGATTGGCACTTGCAGGCGCGCGAAAATACAAGTGTGATAATCTCGATCATTCAACACGCTTTGCACTTGAAATCTTTCCAAGATTCTTACGAATCAAAGAATTAAGATTCTTGGAGAGAGTCAAGCGTTGGATCCCGAATAAGATTCTTTACAAGATTTTTTACTTCGAAGTGAATAGTCTTTCCAAGAATCTTAGCAAGATCCTTGAGAAGATTTTCGGAAAGATCCTTTGTTCTACCCAGGTGTAACCTTAATACCGAAATAGAGCAAGTCGATCGCGTCATAGTTATGAAGCGGTCGACTTGGTCACTGAAAACTATAGGCGTGATCTACCCGGATACTGAAAACTGTCGAGTGGTTCACCCTAACACCGAAAGCTATGGATGATACAGACAACCTGGACACCGAAAATTATGAAGTGACCTATCTGGATACCGAAAATTATGGAGTAATCTATCTGGATACTGGAAATTATGAAGGGGTGAAATTATGAAATTATGAGCACCAAAAGCTCTGATACAGTCACCCTGGACACCGAAAACTATGGAAAGGGTTGACTTGGACACTGGAAACTATAGTGATTCCACCTGGATACCGAAAACTATGGAAACGGTTGACTTAGACACCGAAGAAGAGAGTGATTCCACCTGGACACCAAAAACTATCGAGCGGTCAACCCGGACACCGAAAATTAAATAGCAGTCTACCTGGACACCAAAACTATCGAGCAGTCGATATAGATCCTGAAAACTCGATTCTGGAAACTTGGTGTCCATTTTTCGTTACTCGATACTCCTCTATCGAGCATCAAATAACCTAAATTTTCTCGATACTCGATACTTCTGCATTGAGTTGCATTAATGGCTCGATACTTGCAAATCGAGTAACGAATTCAATTTTCGTTATTCGACACAGAAGTACTCGATACAGGACTCGATTTCGTTACCGATATAGATGTATCGAGTAACGGAAATATCTCGATACTTGATACAAAAGTATTAGCAAAAAATAACGTTCTATACAAATATTGGACAACTCTGCGTATAAATAAATTACTATAGCGTATGTTCATATAATGAGTACGTTGACGCAATGCGCACATTTTCATTATCGCTTAATCACGTACAAGCACGAACAAGATACATTTCGATGTATCAAAGGATTTCATATTTTCTTCCAACAATTTTATCGAATGTTTTGTAAGTCGATTGTAAGTATTATTTTGCCCGATACAACTTGATTGACTATCATGCTTATTTACCTTGAAGCCGTCATAGGTCCACGAACCGAACTTGAGTACGCAGGTCTGCTCGTCAAACGGGAAGTACTCGACATCGATTTCACAAGATGACTTATATATCGCTGGTGGCTTCCATTCGACCAACCCCTGATGATAGATCGTGGCCTTGGTAGCCAGAGTCACCTCGAAGTTTCCATCCGCGCTGTGAGCGAGCACATTAGTGGTTCTAGGCGCTGCGGCGGTCAAGCTTATTTTGCACTAACGATTCAATACCCAAAGCCCCCGGAATTTCTCTTTTTTACTCTTCTTTTCAATACTCTCTTCTGGTTTTTTCAATATATTCAAAAGCAAACATCGTGAAAAAGCCCCTTAACGTGTATCTGTGTACGTGAAAAATAGAAAATAAATTTGAACACGATTCACAAGAGTGTACCGACGTGTTATGAATTAAGTTGCTGGAAAAATTTAAAGCGCAAATAAACGACTCGTTTCTGAGACAAAAACCAATTTGAGTTTCTAGCTGGTGCAATATACTAGGAGTATTTTGATCACATGAGCTTCCTTCATAAAGAAGCGAAAAAATTCGGAATGAAAAATCACTTTTTTTCAATAGAATTACTACGAGTCTCGTGCAAACTAATATAATCGATTCACTACATTTGTAGTAGTTTGAGATATAAGCCTGCATTTTTTACTTACATTATAGAAATTCTAAATATATATTTCTATCATCTTTACGATTATAAAACTCCAACAAACAGTATATCTGCAACGTATGAAGAAACATCCATTCCATCACTCTCACGTATTATAACAATTGTTCAGGTAGATATAATTCTTGAAAGTCAGCGAGCACTTACAGTCAACAAAGTCCAAGTGCGATGTGCAAGTTATTCGAAAAATCTATTTTCTAAGACTTGTTTTCTGGACGAGATATTGTTATGGCCTTGCGAATGAAGATTCGTTTACGAGAAAATTACTCATATTCTTATTCATTGAAAATGTTGCAATGAATCGATTAATCATATTTTTAAAAAACGTCGCGATGAATGCGTGCATGCATGCATGCATGCGTGCAGGGGCGTATGTGTGAGTTAGTCTTAGCATGTTTATTAGTGAATGGATGTGTATGTAAATGAATTTGACATCATTCACTCATAATTCCAGGACCATCCGAACTATTCAAACTATAAACCACATGGTACGTTTTTAGCACAGAGCATGTCAAACGCGGCATGTTCTTTATTAAATGAAATTTTTGTTCATCATTCATCAAGTCTCCACGTTGTATGGACGATTTTTGTTTTTGAAAAAATTGCATATTTTATAGTTAATATTGATAACACCGGCACACAAAATCAAAAAAGTGGTCTGTACTTTTGACCAGACCCACCTATCTATATCTATTTTGATGCGCTGAATCCAAATCCAAAGTCCGTTTGGCTCATACACCCTCAAAATTTCGAGTGATTTGCGAAAAACCGCTCAAAATGGCTAAAATTTTTGAAAAATCGTAGTAATGAACATGAAGCAAATTTTATTGAACTAGATCAAGTATGTTTATTATGTATTTTGATGCGCCGAATCCGATTGCCGAGTCTGTTAATTTCGACCATGCATTCACTGCCGTCCAAGAATTTGAACACACTCGCCCCAATTCCGGGCCACACAAAAAAGTTGCACTGCTCTTTCAAAAATAAAGATATTTCAATTTTACAAGCGGCGTTTCAAAGAGGATATATTCAGCTTCATTTTGCTTTATCTGAAAATATTTTTCGATTTTTTTAAAATTCGGTACGTCCTTTAAGCGTAGGGTCGTTTTTTTGTTTTTTTTTTTTGGCGTACGACCCATGAAAATTTCTTTGAACTGTTTTTCACATGAAAAACTTGTGGAGGGGAGTATAAGTTTCAATTTCGTTTGTTAAAAAGTTTCGTACAATTTTTTTTCGCAAAAAACAACCATATTTATAAAATGAAGCGTAACTCCAAAACTACTGTGTTTTTGTGAAATCTCTAAGAGGTTAAAAATTTGCATACAATTGTTTTGGATTCAATAAAATTTGTTCAGAACTTTTCTCAATATTTTTTTTCGGTATTTTTCCCTGTCAACGAAATTTTAAAAAATCTTTGACATGAAGTTTCTTACCTCATCTACACGGCTTTTTCTTCGAAAAAAGTCATTTACATGGCTTTTTTTATCGGAAAACTCATGTAGATGAGGTGAGAGACCCGATCGTTGCAGATTTAAAAAAATTGAAAAAAAATGTTGGAAAAAAATTCTGAAATAATTTCATTGAATCCAGAATGATCGCATGCAACTTTTTGGCCTCTTAGTGATGATTTTGCGAAAACCCAGTAGTTTTAGAGTTACGCTTCATTTTATAAATATGATCGTTTTTTACAAAAATTTGAATATTTTTGCAAAAAAAAAATCGTACAAAACTTTTTAAAAAACAAAATTGAAGCTTATACTCCCCTTCACAAGTTTTTCATGCAAAAAACAGTTTTAAAAAATTTTCATGAGTCGTATGGCCAAAATTTCAACGCCAAAAAAGAACAAAAAAACGACCATGCCTTGAAGGACGTATCGAATTTTAAAAAAATCAAAAAAAAATTTGGCCAAAGCAAAATAAAGCTGAATATATCCTCTTTGAAACGCCGCTTGTTGAATTGAAATATTTTTATTTTTAAAAGAGCAGTGAAACGTTTTGTGCGGCACCGAATCGGGTCAAGTGTGTTTGGACGGCACTGTATGGATGATCATGATTCGCAATCGGATTCAGCGCATCAAAGTACATAAGAAACATATTTGATCGAGTTCAATAAAAAAAATTTCATACCCATAGCTGCGATTTTCCGCAATTTTTAGGCATTTTTAGCGGTTTTTCGCAATTTAATCAAATTTTCGCGAGTGCACGAGCAAAACTGACTTTGGATTCGGGTTCAGCGCATCAAAGTACATAAGAAACATACTTGATCTAGTTGAATAAAAAAAAAATTCATACTCATAACGGCGATTTTTCGGAATTTTTAGCAATTTTTAGCGGTTTTTCGCAATTTACTCAAAATTTTGAGGGTGTATGAGCCAAACGGACTTCGGATTCAGATTCAGCGCATCAAAATACATGGAAATAGGTGGGTCTGGTCAAAAGTACAGACCACTTTTTTGATTTTGTGTACCGGTGTAATTGATATGGATAATTAATATTCATAATTGATATTAATAATTGTTATTGATCATTGTTATTGATAATCGTTATTGGTCATTGATATTGATAATTGATATTGATAATTGATATTGATAATTGATATTGATAATTGATAATTGATATTGATAATTGATATTGATAATTGACATTGATAATTGATATTGATAATTGATATTGATAATTGATATTGATATTGACAATAAATATTGATATTAATAATTGATATTGATAATTGCAGTCTAATTGATAAAAATTTTAAAATGTTGCAAGACATTTTGTATCTTAATTAATATATGCTAAAAGTGGTTCGGTATTGAATTGGGCGAAAATTGTTTAAAGGGTTAAAACTTTATCCATTTTTTCATTTCCGTTTTTAATACAGTAATTTAATCAATAATGTTGTCCATTCATTGTTCCACAATGAGGGGTTCATCGTTACTTTTTGAACGTACAAAAATGTTAGATCAAGAAAATTGCACATTGCTTCCACATTTTTTAGTAGCCCTTAAAAAATGGTTTCTTCTTGGTTCCTTATTAGAGCATGAGCGCTAATAAGGAAGCAAACTGTATTTCCGTACTTTCACGAACAAGCACGCTTGTAAGCAATGGATAAAGAAGACACAGCAAAATTTGAACTTTTACTTGCTAGATTCATCGGTAGAGTTGCACATAGATTGGATTAATTGTTGTTTTGCGTCAGAATTATCAGCAGAACTAATGTGAATGTGTGGGTAAATAGTGACGGGACTTACAGATTTACCTCTTCTGAGGGATCTTAACACTTGTGGTGGTTATTCATCTAAAAAATTTGGACGATATTTTTTATATCGAAACTAGATCTGCGTCTGTCAATAATCGCTGACAGTAAACATTGTATGTTTACCAATATATAACATGTAAGTTATAAATTGAGATGCCCATAACTACAAATCATCGCAATATTATATTCTGCCTATGAGTAGATGGCATCGGGATTTAAACATCGAAATATCATACAATAGGCTGGAATGCTGTAAAATTTCAACATCGCGAAAACTCTGAAATATATTAGTCATGTATGGACATGAATCGTAAATGTATAGTAAGGATTGTAATATGACGTTTCGATGCAGGGTTATATGTATGACTGTGAATCTATAAGTATGTGAGTGTAAATACGGCGATCTCTTTTGCCTAGCTATACTCGGTAGAGGGTGTAAGCGGTTGAGTGTGTGAACTATCAACTTTGTGAGCGAGTAACTGTATGAGTAAGTCACTATGTGACTGAGTGACTATGTAAATGAGTTACTGTGTAACTGACGAGGTACAGACGAGGTACACAAGGCACCAGGCCCACGAATTTTCGAATAACACTTGGTAGGGTACACTGTTGGAGAAATTATTTGAAAGAAACAAAAGTTATTTGATGCAAGTAAATTGTCTATTAGTATATTATCCAGTAATTCGTTATTGGGATGCAGTAAATATATCTTTGATAGAAATATAATTCTTCAATGAGAGCAAATATGAAATCATTCGAAACAATGCATAGTTACTGTACGGGAATGTACGGGCTACTGAAATATCAAACCCATTCACTTCAGTCAAGTAAATAAAAATTTGAATAAAGCTTTCAACTACGTGGTTCCGAAAATTGAACTGTTTCATCCAACTCAATGATTGTTTCTACTCATACAGGTCATACTTTGGATTAATTCAATACTTTCCTTGCAATGATTACGAATTTTTGGTCCATGTATGTTGCCATAGAAGTTAGAAAATGCATTCTTTAGATCTAGAAAATGCTCATTTAAATGGAGCATCCCATCAGTTTCTTCCAAACCCAAATCTATGGGTCCAATTAAATATTGTTTTAGACCACCCGTGCAGAATTATTTATTTTTCCCATATATTTATCAGTTGTTACGATGAAAATCAGTTCCATTTTCACAGTTGATAGTTTCTAAGGGTCAAGTAACGAGGATTTTTTTTTTTTTAAGGAAAACAAAATTTAGCGGCAGTGGGGTTTAAACCGCTTGACCCTCGTTTTTACGTATATCATCAAATTCAACATGAATTAAAAAAAAAAAAAGATAATTTAAAAGTTCATGGATCTTTTCGACTGATCGAGTTTTCTTGCATATTCGCGGACCCTAGAATATGTACTAGACCAGACTGGAATTTGAATCCTACCTACCTATCGAGCCTAACCAATGACCTAAGACTGAGACGCTAACCACTACACTACCGACTACTTTTGATATACTGATGTGAACTTTATATTTATAGAACACAGGCCAAGAAATAAATAGGTACAAAAATATTATTAAGAATTAATCGATTAATAGTATTTAGAAACAATCGATTAACTGAATCGATGATAATTTGGTTCCACAAAACAGAATGCTCCGATAAAAGATATCAAGAGGTTACATCAAATAATTTTTTTCCTCGATTTCAGGATACCGTGTCATAATATTACATAATTTTTTCTTGTACCGGAAAAATACACGGTAAGGTGAAAAACTTATATTACTTGCGTCTAAAAATTTTGGTCAGTTCAATCACAAATTTTCCATATACACAACTAATAACTCGAATTTGTGTTGAATGAGTATAATATTGCGCTCACATACAATAATCAATTCAGATAAATAATATTGATTTTTAAGATGAAAAAAATCCTATTTCAAAATTAAATAATTTTTATTTGGCTTGTTAAAAACGAATGTTCCGATGGATCATCTGAAGTAGTTAAATCGAGTAATTTTTTTTGTTATCCTAGGATACCAAGTCTTTGCATCTGGGTATATTTTCTTGTACCAAAGGAAAACACAATTGATGTAAAACATGTAAATGACTTGCTTACAGTATTTTCGGCTTATTCAATCAAAAATATTACATATCCGCAGCTTATAACTCCCATTGGTATTGACTAAATAAAGTATTACGATAAAAATATTAATTATTTCCAATTAATATTTGTGCCTTGCTGTTCGTAGAAACCCTGTATTCGAATGAAATTACTGTAACTAGTATCAATGATTTAGATTATTTTGACCAAACAACTGCTACCAAGAAAATCAAATACTGAGCACAATGTCTGTTTTTGTTTAAGGCAAAGAAAAATCGATTTGTCTCAAGTTAATGCCACTCAAGTAATTTGGTTTATTTGGATCAAATAAATTTTTCTATCAGTGTAGTAGGAGGTACCAGTATTAAATAACCTGAGTAGTAATTGGTGCCCGTCTCGCGCCCCCCACTTCTAACGCCGATCCTTTCCCAAACACGCAGCTTCCCCACCACTCCACTTGCGAAAAAGCGATGAGGTGAGAATGACGGTGAGGGAGGGTGAAGACAAGGAGATGCCATACGGGTACCAATTTTGTGATGATAATGATAATAATGATCTGATAATAATAATAATGATAGTAAAAATTGGGAACTACTTACATCTGGAAGCCCCTGTCATATTCCTTGATGTCGACGCAGCAATGACACACACACGTGCGCGAGCGCACGCTCTCATAACCATAATACTAATTATTATTTATATTAAGGATAACTCATGGTTGTTGGATTTACTACTGACACTCCAGCAAATCTTGTCTCGATGGTAACACACACACACACACACACACACACACCAATTTCCTTCACTCATCACGCTCAACGGTCAAGGACCATTTAATGCTGACACTGCAAACTTTATTACACACATTTTTACGCACATACACACACACGTGTGTGTGTACGTAAAAATGTATTTGTGTGTGTGTGTGTGTGTGTGTGTGTGTGTGTGTGTGTGTGTGTGTGTGTGAGAGAGAGTGTGCACAGACTCACACACGCAGACACACAACACATACACACACACACACAAACATGCACACAGAAAACCACGTTCAAACACAAAGACTGTAGGAAAGCAAAAGAACTGCTTATCTCAGCATCATATTCGATAGCATTACTTTATGTGATTGCATAGTTTCAATAATTACCTTTGATCATGAAAAACCATGACTACGCTTATAACATACTCGAAAAAATTGCTAACAATTGTTCATTTCCATTCACCGCTTCGGATTACCTATATCGTCAGAGTTATTAACAGTATTACCTCACAGTATATTTACAGCTAAGTACAAACCAATCTTATGATTTAAACATTTTGTACAGATATATTCAAAAATTGGATTTTTTATTGTAATTTAACCGTGATTTTCTGTAGCGCATTTTTTTTTAATTTGAAAACAAAAATAGTATTGGCATTTTTTCACAATTTTGCATTTAATATTCAATAAATATTGAAATAAAATTTTGAAAAAAATGCTAATAAATTTTTTAATTCAAATAAAAAAAAAATCATTCTGATAAAAAAAATTTTTCCTTAAAATGTGGATTTTTTTTAGTTTTCATGCTCATTGAATGAAAATTTGAAAGAAAAAAAAAGAAAAACGTTTAAATTATATTTTAACACTATAAATTAATTGGTCATTAAGAATCAATGAAAGTGTTCCTTCAATTTTTCTAAAAGTTTGATGACTCGGTCACAAAAAACAGTTGGACTGATTGTTTTGAAAATTCGCATGGTTTTTAGGTATATATTGAGCTAAAAAATGACCTTCAAACATTGGTATTTTTCGCAATATCTGCAAAGTTGTGGTAGATTTTCTAAAACAAGAAAAAAAGCTAATTTCTTGGACGTTTTCAAGACAAAATTAAACATGGAAACAATTTTTTTCGTTTATGATAATAACAGGTACTTATAAAGGGTAGATTCACGTTTCCGAAACCCATTGCTTACTCGCTGTATGATCATTAGTTCCAGAGATATCGAAGATTAAAAAAAAAGACGAATTTTTGTTCAATCGCCAATATCTCAGCAAAAAATGATTGTAAAACAAATTTTTTTGGAGCCCATCGACTGTTTTGAAAAAGGCAAAAATTTCGAGAAAATTTTTACCGTGATATTTCTTTCGACTGCGTGGAAAGTGATGGCCATAAAAAATGTTTGACTTAAGATTCCAAAAGTAGAAGATTCAAGCTTCAAAATGCTTCTTTTGAAAATTTTTTACGACCAAAATTAACAAAGTTACAGCCTTTGGAAAATCGCTGGAAAATCTCGAAAATTTTGCTGTTCCTTTAATTTTTTGATTAAGTGTAGATTTAAATTTCTATTTTATTTATTATTTAAGTACAGGGTGGAAAGAAAATAGTGGTCGCCGCTTCGCCAGGTGATTCTCCAGCTCGAGATCGATGGAGATCTATCAAAACTTGTATCCGCAAAATTGACCTTGACACTGAAATTCAAGGTCAAATTTTTTTATTGGCTTAAGAAATTCTACTTATTAAGAAAAACAAAAGTTAGAAAAGAACCATGGGTCACAAGTGACCCCATCACCCAGAAAAAGAATAATGAAATATCAAAAATCCGTAAATATGAGTTTTCCTGATCGTGCGTTGAATTTCTTCTCATGTTGAGAGCGTGGGCTCTATCTTCGTTTTACTGATTACGCTGGCGACGACGGCGTTGACGCGGAACCCAAAGAATTGTGCCATTTACCCTGATTGCCCTTAGCACGCGTGCTTGCTCTGTCACTTCCACTTGGCGTTCTTCATTGCGTAAGCAATGACAATCGGATGAAATTCCACTTAGCTAATCCTTGTTAATCCAAAATCGAGTCTCAATTGAAATCCCAGGTCGAGTAGCTCATTGTCTACCCAGAACTCAGACATCGCTGCATTCCAAGTCGACGACTGGTTGTCATTCCAATACTGGCATTATACCGATATCTGGTTTCATAGTTTACCTCTTGAAACTGAACTCGACTGAATCGATAGTAGCGGCATTGCTTTTGTGACGCGATCATGGACCATTACGGTCATGTGCGAAATGGTCGGGATCAACGACTAATGCTACGGGCGCTCGACGAGGCTCTGGGAAACTATGCTCGAGCTCGTGAAATTTATGCTGGGATCATCCAGAATCGTGCTGGTAATCGACGAGTACCCCGGCGTGCGATCTCTGATAGACGCGAATTCCAACGTTTGGGTCAACGTTTTGCGGATCTTGAACGGTTCGAAGTCCCACGTGCTAGACATCACCGGCGTGGACGCCCCCGGATGCACTGGAGGATTGAAAAACGCGTTATCGCGCTTGCACGGGCTCATCCCGTCATGGGCTTGCGTCGAATAACCGCTCGTGTTGGAACATCTCACACGACAGTAAGGTGCATAATACGAAAAGAAGGATTGAGACCTTACCGTGTGCAATTCGTGCAGGCATTGCATCCTGGAGATCGCCGTGCTCGTGAACGTTTCTGCAGATGGATGCTACACAGATTGGACAGGCATCTACAATTTTTGGAAAATATCTTGTTTACTGACGAAGCAAGCTTTTGCAGTACTGGCATAATGAATATACAAAACCTCCGCATCTGGGCAGATAGGACTCCACATGCTATAATGCAGCGGATCATCCAGGGTCGATTTGCCGTTAATGTCTGGGCAGGAATTATCGGGAATACGTTGATTGCCCCAATTTTTCTCCCGCTACGATCAAATGGTGGTCGTTATTTAGATTTTCTCCGACGCGATCTTACGCCTCGACTTCGCCAAATGATTCCTAGGGAACGTCGAAACCATGTTTATTTCATGCATGATGGTGCACCTCCGCACTGGAGACTACCGGTCCGCGATTTTCTCAATAACATGTTTGGTAGTCGATGGGTGGGACGCCATCCTGCACCATACACATGGCCACCTCGCTCACCAGATCTGAACCCTTCAGATTTTTTCTTTTGAGGGCCCTCAAAACTATCGTTTATCGATCGGGTAGAGTGATCAGAACCGTAGCCGATCTAAGACGCAGGGTAAATGAAGGAGTGACGAGACTAATGAGAAATCGAGACCTGCTCACCCGTGTTCGGGAGAATCTGCAGGCAAGGCTGCCTGTGTGCTTACGCAATGGAGGACGCCATGTGGAAGGGACAGAGCAAGCGCGCATGCTAAGGGCCATCAGGGCAAATAACACAATTCTTTGGGTTCCGCGTCAACGCCGTCGCCACCAGCGTAATTAGTAAAACGGAAATTGAGCCCACGCCCTCCAAATGAGAAGAAAATTCAACGCACACGTGGTTTGGAGTCAAAAAATACCGAGGAATTGACGAGCCGTGGGGTCCACACACGAATAAAATGAAACACACACACACACACACACACACACACACGCACACGTGGTTTGGAGTCATAAAATCCCGAGGAATTGACGAGCCTTGGGGTCCACACACGAAAAAAATTAAACACACACTTACACACACACACACACGGGATGCTGCGCAGTCAATCTCCAAGTTGTGCATTCTGGGTAACGCAAATAGTCTGCAGACATCGTGTTAAATAGGCTGACCCTGGCTGGAGATATCGTGATTTTCCGGCTGTGCGGTAGGAAGCTTTTCCGTCACAATTAATCTTGTGAATTTGAAGCTATCTGAAGAATATTCGGGAAAATCCGGCTTTTCTATTTTTTTCCAACTTAAAGTTGTTATTTCGTCTTGAAGGGCGTATCTCCGACCTATGGTCCCTTTAAGACTTTTGTTCCTCTTGACGCGTAGAATTTTTTAAGGTTATGAAAAAATTTATCCTTGAATTTCGGTGTCAAGGTCAATTTTGCGGATACAAGTTTTGATAGATCTACATCGATCTCAAGCTGGAAAATCACCTGGCGAAGCAGCGACCACTATTTTTGTTCCACCATGTACATTTATTAATATCGATATTTATAAGCGATAAAGTGAACAAGTGAGTAAAGATGGAAGGAACAGTATCAAACGAGGATTAAAAAAAATCTGAAGGGCTCGTGGATGCGATTACTTGGTAGGTGATATGATTTATGTTTATTATACGACATACATTGAAATCGAAAACTCAGGCAACGAGAGTACGGACTTGAAGAAAAATAGAAAATGCTTTACAATGCCGAGGAAAAAAAATGTAGTGGCTTTTGGGGTTATGTGCAATAACTGCATGGTGCGATCAGTGAGGGAAAATCTATGTGTGCGTACTTCATCGCGCCGAAAGTGAATACTTCTTATTGGGATAATTTTTGTAGAAA
The DNA here is from genome assembly GCA_946863875.1 of Alloplasta piceator. NCBI lineage: Eukaryota > Metazoa > Arthropoda > Insecta > Hymenoptera > Ichneumonidae > Alloplasta > Alloplasta piceator. Next base: position 35,983,530 of record OX333073.1, read on the forward strand.
TCTCTATGAATACTTGTTATTGGGATTATTTTTGTAGAAATCTCCAAAGGCTTTCACAGAGTCTCTAAGGCTTTCATAGAGCCTCCGAAGGCTTTCGGAGGGTCTCCACATCCTCGCTTACAGTCTCCAAAGGCTTTCGCAAGGCCTCTGAAGGCTTCCACAGAGTCTCCGGAGGCCTTCGGACGCCTTTGAAATATACTCACATTGGCTACCCGGCTTGCATTTTTTTTGGTTCCCTGATATTAGGATTATTTTGGTAGAAATCTCAAAAGGCTTCCCACAGAGTCTCCGAAGGCTTTTGCAGTATCTCGAATCGCTTTCGTGGAGTCTCCGAAGACTTCCACAGAGCCTCCAAAGGCTTTCGGAGAGCTTTCGAAGACTTTCACTGGGTCTTCGAAAGCCTCCGGACACCTTTGAAGTCTACACTTACATTGGCTGCGACACATTTATTCCTGACATCGACATTTATATTCTCAAATTTTGATATGTGAATTTGTTCGTCGCAGTGCTGAAACTAACTCGCTAACACCGTTATCAGAAACTTGGCTTCGTAATGAGGAGCTGGTTAAAATTAAAAATTTCAATCGCATATCACAATACAGACGACCAAGCCTGAACCGCGAAGGAAGGGTCAGCATAGATCAAAATGTTGATCATTCGGAACATAACTTTACTATTTGTGATGACGCATGCTTTGAAAAAAATTCCCAGTACCGCATTCAAGTTGAATCTGACATTGGAGACATATGCGCTACGAGATGCGCTTTGGCTAACGGCAAACAAATTGTTATGGTGACAGTTTACATTTCAATTAATGAGAACATTGAAAATATAATAGACTTTCTCCACGAAGTATTATTATCATATACAGAAAGAGGTTCAAAGCTGCTGAAAAAACGTCATCATGAAGTTCCACTCATACTTGGCGGCGATTTCAATATTCACTTCGATAAGGTTGATGGTTTACGCCTAATACAATTTTTGAAAGAACTGAATTTAGATTTAGTTTCCGGTAGAGCATTGGGGACGACTAGACATGGTACAACCATTGATGCAATGTTTTTCCGATTTGTAACTCATGTAACTTCCGACGTGCGCATATCGTATTTTAGTTACCACAAACCCATCTACTCAGTATTTAATATCGACATTTCCAATGATGATATTCAGGGCCCGGATCTCGGTGCTCTAAAAACAATATGACAGTCTGACTAGCAGCGAGTGGATTGCTGAGAAGGCGTAGACTGCCACTTTGAATCAACAGAAACAAAAGTGACTGCGAAACGTATATGTTGCATTCTTTCGAAACTCAGTCGCCTTTTTTCAAATACCTTTTAGATAATTTTTCTACTTTGCAAGCTTCCAATTTTTGCCTTTGATGACCTTGTAATAAATTGCTTTGTAAGGACATAGAAAAATGTTGCTTCTGCGAAATATATAAAATATTCACGTCTGTCGGCAAAGGAAGATTCAAATGTTAGTAGGAAATGCTTCTCAGGTATTCCGTTTTCGGGACCGCCAACGATTACATTCGCAATGTATCTTCCGGTGGCATCAGTGGTCTCGTCAATGCTAATCCAAATAGAATGATCGCCAATTGCATACATAAGCTTTTTGCACGTAATTTTTACGTAACGTAGACTTGTCCCCAATTTTATTTTTAGTGCATTTATCCAAGCATATTTCACAGCACACTCTGATTCACTATCAGAAATGAAGGGAAGAAATATGAATCCAAGACAAAAAACGCTCGTGACAGGAGCGACGTTAATGTTAATTCGGTTTCGTACGAACATAGCACTAGCATGCCAAAAGTTAAGCGAACGACTACGGAAACGTGTACAAAATTACAAGAGGAATATGGCAAGGAAAACTATGATATTGGAGGTGAGAATCTCTACTGCAAGATCTGCAATATTAGTCTTTCGAATCTGACACGGTACCAGATAAACCGACACGAAAAATCGGTTCACCACAATCAGGTAGCCGCAATAAAACGTTCATCCGACCCATCACCAAGTCCAACAGCATTTAACGATGCTTTGTGCTCGGCTATGATTGCGGCTGACATTCCGTTATGGACGCTACAGAACCAAGAATTTAAAACATTCTTGGAAAAATACACCCAAAATAAAATTCCGGACGAGTCAACGTTACGTTAAAACTACGTGCAAAAAGTTTATGAGAAAACTATGGCATCTATCCGCGAAGCAATTGGCGATCATTCTATTTGGATCAGTATTGACGAGACCACCGATGTCACCGGAAGATTTGTTGCAAATGTAATCATTGGCAGTCTCGAGAACGGAAAACCTGAGAAGCATTTCCTACTAACATCGGAAAAGCTCGAGAAAACCAATCATGCCACTATTGCAGAGCTGTTCCGTTCAGCTCTAAAATTGCTATGGCCATTTGGTTTCAATGAACAAAAAGTTCTACAGTTCCTCAGTGATGCTGCGCCAGACATGAAGAAGGCTAGTAAAGAGTTGAAGAAGTCTTTCTCGAAAATTATTCACGTCACATGTCTCGTGCATGGCTTACATCGGATCGCCGAGCAAGTTCGAGATGTACATTCGAACGTCGATACTTTAATATCATGCGGCAAGAAACTATTCTTAAAAGCTCCATCTCGAGTACATATTTTTCAAGAAATGGCTCCGGATGTATCTTTACCACCCCAACCAATAATAACCCGATGGGGCACGTGGTTAAATGCGGCAATCTATTACAGCTAAAACTTCGATATCGTCAAACAAGTCGTCGAGAAATTACCGTCTGAAGCAGCCTCAATTACAACTATGAAAAAGTGTTTTCAACACGCACAGCTCAGACGTGAGCTAAAAAAATAAAAGAAAGATACGGTTGTCTCGTTCACGGAATTGAAAAACTGGAAACTATAGGCTTGTCGTTGAAAGACGCATTGATGTAAATCCAAAAAATCAGCACCAACCTGAATAAAAACGCAGATGAAAAAGGACGGGAAAAAGCTACAAAAGTTCTTAATAATAATGAAGGCTATGGAGCACTTGTAGCGATCCACGGCATCTTCGAGTCTGAGAACAAATGTCTTCCTGACATTTTGGAGAATCTGCAGCTTGGGGATATTCCGCTCTTTGAATTTGCTCCGACGACATCTTGTGATGTCGAGCGGAGTTTTTCACAATATAAAATAATGTTAACGGACAATCGACAAGGCTTCACGTTCGAAAATCTCCGGAAGCACCTTGTGATCCGGTGCTTTCATGCAAATGGACATTAAGACGACAACGGGATTATTTCGACTTTGGTTTATTTTGGAGGTAAGATGGTTCCCTGCTTGCTACAGCATTTTTTTGATACGAATGAACAGTATCTAAAGCAGGGCCTACAAAAAAAAAGTCTGAAAAAATCACAGATATTCCTAGTCTGTGAGATAAAAAAAAATTGATATATATTTTTTTTAATTTACCGACGAATTACTGATTTTTTTTTTCTCCGGTAGACGCGAATATTTTATATATTCCGCGAAAGCAACATTTTTATATATCCCTAGAAAGCAATTTTTTTACAAGTTTCTTCACGGCAAAAATAAGAAGCTCGCAAAGTAGGAAAATTATCTAAGAGGTATTTGGAAAGAAGGGACTAAGTTTAGAAAGAATGCCTCATATACGAGAAAGTTTTGCAGTCACTTTTGTTTCTGTTCAGTCACAGTGGCAGTCTACGCCTTCTCAGCAATGCACTCGCTGCTAGTCAGACTGTCATATTGTTTTTAGAGCACCAAGATCCGGGCCCTGATGATGTTAACAGTTAAATAAATCAATCTTTCTAACGATGTATTCACGTAATATATTGTGATCGAATCATTTAAAATAAATATGAATATGAAATATGAATAAGAGTATGTAAAATTTTTCACTATTATAAGAGACAAGTTTATTTACTCCCTTTGCCCAAAGCTATATTTCAAGACAATCGTTCTTAAGGAGTATACTCCAATTGCGCGTCGGAGCTGACACGCACGGTTTTTTTTATAACTCATTTTTCAATTCATAAAACTGAACTATTATATATGACTTTTCTTCCGATGATACAGCATCGAGGGGTTTTACTCTCCTGCCCGGTGTCCAAATGATTTCAGTGAGTACCCGCCTTCACGTGATTTCGTGTATAATTTTAGTGATTGCAAGCCCGATATGATTTCAGAGATTCATATATAGTTCTCCTGATTTCGTAGATAATTGAAGTTTTGAACGTTCAGTTGAACGAAAAATCGATAAATGTAATAGTTTATCGAAAAAATTAGGAGAACTATGCAAATTACTCGGTTAATAATCATTTCAGATATTAAACGACATTTCAAAAAGTTTTTCCAAAGTGTTGACAAGCCTCAGAAATATTTAATTCAATCATGATTGCAAAATACGAGCAATTACAGAAAAATCGCTTTTATTATCTGAAAAATAATTGGAGAAACAATGAGGGTAAAAAATCGGGCTAAGGGCCGATTTGAGGTTTTGAAAATAACATTTACATTTAACAACAACAAAAATATATTTTCTGATAAATAACTTTTTCAATTCTCGCTAAACTCTGTCGACAAAATCCGAATGACTGAATTCCTTTACCATTAACTTACACTTTGTTATACTTGCGACTTTTATATGAGGCTAATCGTGCGCCGCGGATAATGTTATGTCCTGGAATAATCCGTATCATTCCTCATCCGCATTCTGTCCCTATGTTTACATATTGCAGCATTAATTTTGTCCGTTGAGGAAGCACACATCTCTATTAAGTGATCGGGTATTTATTGCTAAAGTTAGAAATAAAAAATATCAAATGCTCATTGGCACTCTTTACATTTTGAGATGTCGAGTGTTTGTCTCCGCTCTCTAAAAAATACAATGTGACAATTTTTTATCACTGTAGTCAATTTCTGCTAGTTGCTTCTATCGGAATATGCAAAATGACGGAGTCGATGTGCTAAGGGTTCATGAAACTTTGTGTGTTATTCGTTCATACGTACGAAAAAAATCGTATTTTATTATTGATCATTCTCATTTAAAATATACATATGAAATCGTCAAAATTTGAGAAAAATGTAGAATGTTCTCATACCGTTATATATTGCTGCTTTTTGCACGATCTTCGCAATTATCGTATAATTTTTACGATTCTACGATAACGAATCTTTTTGCATTATTCGCATATCCGTAAGACGATTTACCGTTTTCAGATATTTTGGACGAGCCATTTTCTATGAGCTGATCAGACGCGTCATTTTATTACCCTATGATAACGAAATTCTGCTCGTTATTCGCATTTCCGTATAATGATTTCACCTTTTCATAAGTTTTGGACATGCGTTTTTCTACAAGCTGATTGGACGGGTTCAACTGGACGTACGTTTGGCTGTAAGCTCGTTTTGGATGCTCCAACGATAGGTTTAAGTTCACAAATTATTCTCATATAGATGCGCTGATAGAGCTTTTTTAAATATTCTGATTTCATGAAAAGGCTCGTCAATCACGCTATATCTACGTCGATCCTATTTTTCGAAATCTCTCCAACTGTCTGATCATTTTTATGATCCTGTTATAACGAATCCTCAAACATTATTTGCACTTTCTTATGATGATGTAACCTCCCCAGATATTTTGGACGAGGGTTTTCTATTGAGCTAATTGGACGGTAACTTTCTAAAAACTGATGGGTTGCTTCACTTTTTATGATCATATGATAACGATATTTCACACATTATTCGCATTTCCGTGTGATGATTCAACCTTTTCAGAAATTTTGGACCCGCGTTTTTCTACAAGCAGAATGATTCATCATTATTAAGGGAGGTGAGTCAGCTAAAATGAATACAAAATCAATTTCTTTTTATTTTTTTATGGCTTCTTATGGCGTCTTATGGCTTGAGAAATAGGTGCAAAAGGTATCACAGAACGTGAAAAAAAATTAAAAAGAAATCGATTTTTTATTCATTTTAGCTGACTCACCCCCCTCAATAATGATGAATCATTCTGCTTGTAGAAAAACGCGGGTCCGAAATTTCTGAAAAGGTTGAATCATCACACGGATATGCAAATAATGTGTGAGATTTCGTTATTACAGATCATAAAAAGTGGAGCAACCAATCAGTTTTTAGAAAATTACCGTCCAATTAGCTCAATGGAAAACCCTTGTCCAAAATATCTGGGAAAGTTTCATCATCATAAGAATGTGCAAATAATGTTTGAGGTTTCGCTATAACAGGATCATAAAAATGATGAGACAGTTGGAAAGATCTCGAAAAATAGGATCGACCTAGATATAGTGTGATTGACGAGCATTTTCATGAAATCAGAATATTTAAAAAAGCTGTATCAGCGCATCGATATGAGAATAATTTCTGAACTTGAACCTATTGTTGGAACATCCAAAACGTTGCGGTTGCATCCAATGAGCTTACTGCCAAACGTACGTCCGGTTGGACCCGTCCAATCAGCTTGTAAAATAACGCTTGTCCAAAACTTATGAAAAGGTTAAATCATTATACGGAAATGCGAATAACGAGCGGAATTTCGTTATCATAGGGTAATAAAATGACGCGACCGATCAGCTCATAGAACATCGCTCGTCCAAAATATTTGAAAACGGTAAATCGTCTTACGGACATGCGAATAATGCAAAAAGTTTCGTTATCATAGAATCGTGAAAATTATACGATAATTGCAAAGATCGTGCAAAAAAGGAGCAATATATAACGGTATAAAAGCATTCTACATTTTTCTCAAATTTTGACGATTTCATATTTATATTTTAAAAGAGAATAATCAATAATACAATACGATTTTTTTCGTACGTATGTATATAATATTACAAATAACACACAAAGTCTTATAAACCCTTAGCACGTCGCAGTACTCGGGGATTTTTAGGGTCACTGATTACGAATCTGGAGTCAAAATTGGAAATAAAAACAACATGGCGGATTTGAAGTCCCAAAAACTGGCAAAAAGTCGAAAGCGCTATAAATTCAGCTGAAAGTCCGTACTCGGGGGTTTTTGGGGTCGCTGACTATGAATCCGAAGTCGAAATTGGAAATCAAAACAAACTGGCGGATTTGAAGTCCCAAAAAGCTGGCAAAAAGTCGAAAGCGTTATAAATTCGGCTGAAAGTCAGTACTCGAGGGTTTTTGGGGTCGCGTACTATGAATCTGAAGTCAAAATTTGAAATAATAACAAAATGGCGGATCGGAAGTCTCAAAAAGCTCGCAAAAAGTCGAAAGCGTCATAAATTCGGCTGAAAGTCAGTATTCGGAGGTTTTCGGGGTTGCTGATTATGAATCCGCAGTCCAAATTTGAAGTGAAAACAAAATAGCGCATTCTATTTTTTGGTAAAAAATCAGCGTTACTGAGACGTTACAACTATTTCAAATATTCTGCTCGAATGCTAACACAAAACTACAACTTTTATGTGCAGACATTTTTTTTCAATTACTTCAAATTTCCGAGATATCTTGATTAGGAAAGAAAACGGCAATTTGTAAAATTTTTATTCAAAAAATGTGAAGGAATTCATAAATTAGTAGCACTTCAATATAACCAATTATGGGGCACATCTGAGATGGTCGAAAAAGTGGCTGAGTTGACAGAGAATCCCTCATATATAGATATAGCGCTCTTCAACTCGACCGACCGCGACACGCTGCTTGGATGGGTGCCAATGTATTTCACTGTACAATGAAGACCGCAATAAAATTCAAGATAAAGATTCAATTCAAGAAAGACTTTCCGCGTCGTTAATGTACGAAATTCAGAAAACTATGTTTTATATTGCAAAACCTCGTAGCAATGACACGCGCGCAGCTACGCGCAGCCATTTTCGATGTTTTTCATTCAATAATACATCCATCTAAAACATGTGATAGGTCAGCTCGTGGAACACTGTGGAACTTATCAACTTTTCTCTACGTTTTTAGAATTTTCACTTGTAATTTTCCGTGAATTTTCGTACAAATGATTTATTTATTATTATCAGATGAACTATTATTATCAATTTTCAGTTACACAATGATTTTCTACTCACTTTCAGCTGTTGATTCCATTCGAAAAAATTCGAAACGGATATATTGTAAAGTTTTGGCATCCTGTTCAATACAGCGTTGAAATGGTCATTTACTGCACGACGCGTCGAGCTCGCTCGAGGGCTCCCTTTCAACTGCCGTACAAAAGCAGGTATAAGGGCTAGGGCCCGCTGATATAAAGAATTTGACCTTCGGACTCTTCCCCCACCTAACCCACGACTAAAAATTACCGAAACTTGAACTTTATTTTTCGACTTTTGGCCAGCTTTTTGGGATTTGGCCCCACTATGCGTCGTCTCCGTCATTCTGCATATACCAATAGAAGCAACTAGCAGAAATTGACGACAGTGATAAAAGAGTTTTGAATTGTATTTTTTAGAGAGTGGACATAAACACTCGACATCTCAAAATGTAGAGAGTGTCAATGAGCAATTGATATTTTTTCTTTCTAACTTTAGCAATAAACACCCGATCACTTAACAGAGATGTGTGCTTCCTCAACGGTCAAAATTAATGCTGCAATCTGTAAACATAGGGACAGAATGCGGATGAAGAATGATACGGATTATTCCAGGACATAACATCATCCGCGGCGCACGATTAGCCTCATATAAAAGTCGCAAGTATAACAAAGTGTTAGTTCATGGTAAAGGAATTCAGTCATTCGTATTTTTTCGACAGAGTTTAGCGGGAATTGAAAAAGTTATATATCAGAAAATAAATTTTTGTTTTTGTTAAATGTAAATGTTATTTTCAAAACCTCAAATCGGCTCTTAGCCCGATACTTTACGCTCGTTGTTTCTCCAATTATTTTTCAGATATAAAAGCGATTTTTCTGTAATTGCTCGTATTTTGCAATCATGATTGAATTAAATATTTCTGAGGCTTGTCAACACTTTGGAAAAACTTTTTGAGATGTCGTTTAACATCTGAAATGATTATTAACCGAGTAGTTTGCATATTTCTCCTAATTTTTTCGTTAAACAATTACATTTATCGATTTTTCGTTCAACTGAACGTTCGAAACTTCAATTATCTACGAAATCAGGAGAACTATATATGAGTTTCTAAAATCGTATTGAGCTTGCAATCACTAAAATTATACACGAAATCACGTGAAGGCGGATCCTCAGTGAAATCATTTGGACACCGGGCAGGAGAGTAAAACCCCTCGATGCTGTATCATCGGAAGAAAACTCATATTTGATAGTTCAGTTTTATGAGTTGAAAAATGAGTTATAAGAAAAACCGTGCGTGTCAGCTCCGACGCGCAATTGGAGTATACTCCTTAAGAACGATTGTCTTGAAATATAGCTTTGGGCAAAGGGAGTAAATAAACGGGTCTCTTATAATACTGAAAAAATGTACATATTCTTATTCATATTTCATATTCATATTTATTTAAAAAGATTTGATCACATTATATTACGTGAATACATCGTTAGGAAGATTAATTTATTTAACTGTTAACATCATCATTAGAAATGTCGATATTAAATACTGAGTAGATGGGTTTGTGGTAACGAAAATACAATATGTGCACGTCGGAAGTTACATGAGTTACAAATCGGAAAAACATCGCATCAATGGTTGTACCATATCTAGTCGTCCCCAATGCTCTACCGGAAACTAAATCTGAATTCATTTTTTTTTTTAAATTGTATTAGGCGCAAACCATCATCCTTATCGAAGTTAATATTGAAATCGCCGCCAAGTATGAGCGGGAGTTCATGATGGCGTTTTTTCAGCAGCTTTGAACCTCCTTCTGTATATGATAACAATGCTTCGTGGAGAAAGTCTATTATATTTTCAATGTTCTCATTGATTGAAATGTAAACTGTCACCATAACAATTTGTTTGCCGTTAGCCAAAGCGCATCTCGTAGCGCATATGTCTCCAATATCAGATTCAACTTGAATACGGTACTGGGAATTTTTTTAAAAGTATGCATCATCACAAACAGTAAAGTTGTGTTCCGAATCATCAACATTCTGATCTATGCTGACCTTCCCTTCGTGGTTCAGGCTCGGTCGTTTGTATTGTGATATGCGATTGAAATTTTTAATTTCAACCAGCTCCTCATGACGAAGCCAAGTTTCTAATTACGATCAAACAAATTCGCACGTCAAAATTCAAGAATATAAATGTCGATGTCAGGAATAAATGTGTCGCGGCCAATGTAAGTAGACTTCAAAGGTTCCCGGAAGCTTTCGGAGACTCAGTGAAAGTCTTCGAAAGCTCTCCGAAAGCCTTTGGAGGCTCTGTGAATACCGTTGGAGACTGCGAAAGCGTTTCGAGACACTGCAAAAGCCTTCGGAGACTCTGTAGAAGCCTTTTGCAATTTCTACCAAAATAATCCTAATATCAGGAAACCAAAAAAAAATGCAAGCTGGGTAGCCAATGTGAGTATATTTCAAAGGCGTCCGAAGGCCTCCGGAGACTCTGTGAAAGCCTTTGGAGATTTCTACAAAAATAATCTCAATAACAAGTATTCATAGAAATTTCTACAACAAGTATTTCAATAAGAAGTATTCACTTTCGGTGCGATGAAGTACGCTCACATAGATTTTCCCATACTGATTGCACCATGCAGTTATTGCACATAACCCCAAAAGCCACTAAATTTTTTTTTCCTTGACGTTGTAGAGCATTTTCTATTTTTGTTAAAGTCTGTATAATACATAAATACATCACAATAAATAAGCACATTAAAAATAAAATTCCCAAATTTTTTTAGAATTTTTTGGTCACGCGTGTTTTGGATTTTCGTTTTTTTTTAAGGGACCCCTTTGTTAAATCTGAAAAAATTCAGAATGATCTAATAAAATATAACAAAATTTTTGGGCTTCGTCTCAAAATGGAGATATTAATACTCTATAAGTAAACATTTTTTTTTTTTTGAATTTTTTGAATTTCACTCATAGAGTATTGAAATCATCGTCATTTTGGAACAAAGCTCAAAATTTTTTTTATGTATTATTAGCTTTGTGAGCAGAATTTGAGTTCGTAATTTCGCGCGAGATAGTACGAATGTGTGGTAGTGAAATTTTGGAAGAAGTGTGTGAATCGGAGGTGGGGGAAAAGCCGGCACCTCACTTCTATTCGCTATGTCTCTGCCTCTTTCTCCCTGGGACAATCATCGTGATCACACGTCGAGGAAGTTTCCATCATCGACGTGGATATATCGTAATACCAATCCGGAATCTCCTGATCAGTTTGTGGACTTGGCCATCCAAAGCTTGAGGAGAGAAGTCATTTATTCTTTATTACCGTGGAATTATGCATCCGGTGAAGATATCCAACCCCAGGGGGAAAGGAGCCAGCGATCGTCTTCGGAATTTTCAAGGACAATATAAGATGAGTACACAAAAAAGTGCTTACGGATTTTACGAATGATAACAAAAGACATATTTGCGAAAAGAATATATATATATATATATATATGTACCGGTCTCTCGTGTTATTTTTGTCGATGTGTGATTTATGTGAATGTATGTATGAAATTATGTCTCGCGAGGACTAAGGCTCAATGATAAAAGAGTCATTTGTGAAATATATAATATCGATATCGATTAAATTACTCGTGGAATTTTATTTTTCGACTTACTTGGTGTTGAAATGATCTTATTATTTGGAAAGAAGTACGAAGTTGCCTTTGGCTCTGTAAAAATTAAAACAAGGGACTAAAGATTTTTTACGGTAAATAATATTCTTCTTCCTTTTTTTTTATTTGCTATAAATTCATGTACTCTTATAATTGGCGCCCAACAATGGAGCACGGTAGTTAATAAACTAATGCAGAGTTTGTTTTAACTGTTACCGTCAATCGAACGTCTTATTTATTTGTGTGTATATTTTTATTCGGAATAAGATTGACATATATTTGTTGAAAAATGCTTATGTTTTGAAATAACGGTAAATTTGTATGGAAAGTAAACCAAAAAGTATATATGTGACTAAATCGGGCAGGCATTCGGTACAATTATATACTCACTATAGTTTTGTGGACAGGGAGAGGAAAGAAAAAAAAATGCCCGTTATGCCGGACGAGAGAGCGACGCCAGCAGCGTTAGCTCAACAACAACGAGAGATGGAAGTAGAGAGAGAGAGAGTCTCGAAAGACAGAGACAAGAAATCGAACAATTGCGACAAGAATTAGGCGAGCAACAAGCAGCCGTTCAACGACAACAACATCGTCTGCGAAATGAGGTCCCTCGAATCAACGAAAATCAAGGCCAGCGCAGAGAGGTAAATGCAGACGAAATTTCGACGATTATAAATAGTGTCCAGAACTTTAGTATTGAAATTAAAGTGCCTAAATTTCACGATGAGACCGAACGTATTCCGATCAGGTTCCTCGAGGAGATGGAAAGATTTTTTAAAATTAAAAACGTTAAGGATGAACAAAAAATGAATATAACCGAAAACGCGCTCGAGGGTAGAGCAGGACTGTGGATTGATTTGCAAAACGATGTCGGAAATTATGATCAATTTAAAGAACGTTTTCTCGCGGAGTTTTATACAATTCCGATAAGGGTTCAAGTTAAAAATGCTTGGATGGACCGTCGGTATAGCTCACAGAAAGATTCATTGCAGACGTATTATTATCGTCAGATTAAACAGGCCCGTTATTTTAGACCGAAATTGACGGAATATGAAATCAATTATAATATCGTCCAACAATACCCGACGTGGATTAGAGAAAAATTAATTATGATTGATTACAATAATAGTAGCGTTATCGGACAAACTTTGGGGAGTTTGGAGGGAATTCTTAGATCTCGGGAACGCGAGACGGAAAATGAGTCATTTAATGTGAAGGGAATGTCGCGACATCCTGGGTCGAAATCAAAATCAATTGGCATGTACGAAGCGAATAATCGGCCCGAGGCGAGAGAGACAGATGAACGGGACCGGTATTTCTCATCTCATCGTCAGGATAATCAACAAGACGATATATATTATGATTCTCGGGATAATCGGAGATATAAGCGTCCTCGTTACGGGGATAGCAATCCTAATTTCGAACGAAATAATTGGAATAATTCAAATCATGTGTTTTTACTTTTTACCGGATACCCGTTATCCTCCGCCAAACATAACGCACGGTGGCAAAAATCAAGGTCACAGTTCAGCCCGTAGCTCTCGAAACGCTACTAATACGAACGCTTTAAACTAGCATGCGATGCGTTGTGCCGCGGCCCACAAACGTATCGCCAAGACTTTGATTTCGTTGAAGATTTATCAGTCGGAATAGAAAATGAAGAGGCTCGCGAAGAGAAAATAGTTTCGGGATCAATGACGAGTTGCCCTCATGTAAAAATGTCAATCGGGGGAACGGAAAAATTTATTTTGTTGGATTCGGGGAGTCAGGTAACGGCCATCTCGAAAGATTTTTATGAAGAGATAAAAACAAAATTAAAATTGAGTATAATGCCGGTGTCAAATGTATTTGTGACGACTGCTATCGGGAAAAAAACTACGTCGATAAGACACTAGGTATATCTTGAGGTGCAGATCGGTGGAATGCGATTGGGGTACTCGTTTCTCATAATTCCATATTCGACATCGACCCTTATATTAGGTACAGATTGGATGTCGAGAAACGAGGTTATCCTAAACTATAAAAATCATACAATTGAAGTCGGTGGTAATCTTCTTGCGGATTCGCTAATACGGTTTGATCGGGGCGCATCGGAGACCCTGATTTGCTCTAAAAATGATCAGGATACTTTTGTGTTCGTGATTAATCTTCGAGAAACCGAAATAAAAAATGATTCACATTCAAAGATAAATATAAAAGAGATTGATAAAAATAAGATCACGTTAGGAAATTCTGAAATATGTCCGAAAGTAGGGGGGATGTTCAAGGATCCCTTGGTAATTGAAAAATACCATCAAATCGGTAGAAAAGATGATATAAAAATGAAAAAGGCTCTTAAAGAAATAATCCTTAGTATGAAAGAATCAAAAAATGATCTCGATATGGTTTCTTGTCCGCAATTTCCGGAAAATAAACGAAGAAAGGGCGGGGAGGGATTCTTCGATGATCTCCGATCTATCGCGTGCAAACTAACCCTAATTGGCGAGGACGCGAGGAGAGCCTTTATGGAAATTCTTGAGAAATATCGATCTGTTTTCTCGGATAAGCCTGGGTGCGCTTTAGGGTACGAACACCGAATAAATGTAACTGTCGCGAAACCGAATATTAGACAGACGTATCCGATACCCTTTCAATTGCGAGAGCCGACGGCTCGAGCGATTGATAAGATGGTCGAGAACGGCGTGATTGAGAGAGCGCTCAGCCAATTTTGCAATCCCTTGACAATCGTGAAAAAAGACGACGGTACAGTAAGAGTTTCTCTTGACGCGAGGTATATAAATAAGATCATAGAAGACGATCAAGAGGCTCCTCCTCTAATCAATGAATTGCTACAAAAATTTCACGGTGCAAAATGGTTTTCAAAAATGGATCTCACACAGGGATATTGGCAGATTCCTCTCGAAAAATCGTCAAGACAGTACACTGCATTTTTGTTTGGCTCGAAACTTTATCAATTTCGTAGAATACCGTTTGGATTAAAGACCGCGGGGAGCGGATTTATTCGCGCGCTCGGGATGGCGATCAGGAATGATTATGACGAATATATATCGTGCTATGTTGATGATATTCTAATAGGCACAAAAACCTATGAAGAACACATAGGCGTCATCTCGGGAATTTTAGAAAAATTAAAAGAACATCAATTCACAATTAAATTATCCAAATGCGTATTTCTTCAAAGAAGCGTATCGTTTGTCGGTTTCGAGATCTCCGGAGACGGATTGTTGCCTGAGCCCACGAAGCTTGAAGTAATACAAAATTTTGCTGAACCACGAGATAAAAATCAATTGCAGTCGTTTTTGAGAGTCTGCAACTATTACCGTCAATTCAATGTCAATCACAGTCGATCGGTTGATAAACTGCGGGATTTGCTAACGAAAAATAAGGTTTGGGATTGGACTCGTGAGCATAGCGAAGCGTTTCAAGTGTTAAAGAATGATTTCAGTAAATGTATCGCTCTGAAACAAATTATTCCGGGAGCTCAATACAGATTGCAAACCGATGCGAGTGATCGCCCGCGTAGAAAAAAAGAATCTTTCCAAGAATCTTTTCAAGAGTCTTGCAAAGAATCGTGGAAAGAGTCTTGTAAAGAATCTTTCCAAGAATCTTGAAAAGAGTCACGTACTGGGTCCGGAACAAGACTCTTTCCAAAACTCTTAGAAAGATTCTTTACAAGATTCTTGGAAAGGATATTTACCTTGGAGTAAAAAATCGTGTAAAGATTCTTTGCAAGATTCTTTAAATCGTTGAAGAAAAGATTCTTGGAAAGATTTTTTACGAGATCTTGGAAAGAGTCTTGAAAAGAGTCTAGCGTAGAAAAATAGAATCGTTGAAAGAATCTTTAAAGAATTCTTTGGAAGAATCTTTAAAAGAATGAGGTTTTTTCAAAATATCACGAAAAAATAAAAACTATCCAATTCGAGTCAATTTTCGAAAAAGAAGAAATTTGAGAAAATCCCAAAACTTTATTTAGGAAAAAGGTAGAAAATCAAAAATAAAGATGATTCATATACAGAATCTTGGAAAGAACAAAATTATTTCTACGATTCTCCCGAGCGATCAGCTTGTACAAGATTCTTTACGATCAGTCTTTCCAAGATTTTTTGAATGAATCTTTCCAAGATTCTTTAAATGAATCTTTCCAAGATTCTTTAAATGAATCTTTCTAAGATTCTTCCAATTAATCTTTCCAAGATTAAACGCCGTGTTAAAACGGACTTTGGCCATGAGGGTCATCTTTATTTTTGATTTTCTATCTTTTTCCTAAATAAAGGTTTTCGATTTTCTCAAATTTCTTCTTTTTTGAAAATTGACTCGAATTGGTCAGTTTTTAGTTTTTCGTGAGATTTTGAGAAAACTTAATCCTTTCAAAGAATCTTTTAAAGATTCTTTCAAAGAATCCTGTAAAGATTCTCAGAATCGTGAAAAGTATCTTTGAAAGAATCTTCTAAAGATTTTCAAGAGTCTTGCAAATAGTCTTTCCAAGAATCTTGGAAAGAGTCTTGTTCCGGATCCAATACGTGACTCTTTTCAAGATTCTTGGAATGATTCTTTACAAGACTCTTTCCAAGATTCTTTGCAAGACTCTTGAAAAGATTCTTGAAAAGATTCTTTTTTTCTACGCGGGCGTGGGTTAAGCGGCATTTTATATCAAATCGATGATCAAGGATTTCATAATGTGATAGGAATAGTTAGTCGATGTCTAGCGCAAGCTGAGATAAATTACACAACTACAGAAAAGGAGTTATTGGCGATTGTGTATTCGATTACTAAATTTCAAGTGTTCTTAATTGGAGTAACATTCGCGATTGTAACGGATCACAAAAGTCTGACTTTTCTGAGATGTTCTAATTTTCAAAGTGCACGGCTTACGCGTTGGATTTTATTGCTTCAACAATATTCCTTCACAGTTGAATATTGCAGAGGCGTCGATAATGTAGTTGCCGACTTTTTCAGTCGTAACCCTGAAAAGAGGTTCGATGAAGAAAGTACCGATTAACTTGTGATATCGTCATTGCATCAATGTTTTTTGCCTGGAGAAGTTTTTGCAGGAGAAAATTCCTTGCTCATAATTGCATTGATGAGATACGATAAAGGTCTTGCTCAAAATTTAAAGCGACTGGAAAAGTTCCAGAAATGTGACCGCAAGTTGCAAGTGTATTATGAAAAATGCGATGAAACGTGTCCTGATTCGTTATTTCTCATACACAAAGGTATTTTGTTTCACCGAAATGAATCAAGCGATAATTGGAGGGTTATAATTCCCGAAAAATTACAGAAATCGATAATAGAAGCGATACACGTAAAATTGGGACACCCGGGAGTGTACAAAAAGTTAGAACATATAAAAAAAATTTATTATTGGAAAAACATGGCCGCGCAAATAAAGCAGCACGTCGTGAGCTGTGACCTATGTCGGAGGGTGAAGTTTTTGTCGGTCTCAATGGAGGGAGAATATAATTTTGTCCCGTCAGAAAAGCCGAATGATTTGGTCACCGTAGATTTTTACGGCCCTCTTCTGATGGGTCGGGGCGGATTACAATATATTTTTGTCATGTTAGATTCTTTCTCGAAATACGTCAGTTTATACGCTATGAAAAACGCCACGACGCGAATGGCGTTAAAGAAAATATTTGAGAAGTTTATTCCAAAATTTGGTAAACCGGCAAAGATACTATCTGATCATGGAACGCAGTTCACGGCGACTGCGTGGAAAACTCGTCTCGAATCGGAAAATATAAAAGTTCTTTACAGCTCGATTAGGCATCCCCAATCAAATCCGACGGAAAGAGTAATGAGGGAACTCGGGGGATTATTTCGAACATTATGCGCGGATAAACACACGAAATGGGTGGAATTTGTCCCGGAAATTGAGAGTATTTTGAATGTGACTGTCCATCAAAGCACTAAATTATCCCCTGAGGAGTTGCATTTTGGTAAACCGATAAATGACGATATCTACAAGTTGGTGCAATTTCCTGCATTACCAGTTCGAGATCATAAATATCTGATAACGTTTGCAAAAGAAAATCTACCGAAAAGCTTTAAATATCGTAAGAAAGCACAAAAGAATGGTACAAAGATTGTTTTAGAGGTGGGAGACCTCGTTCTTTTACGTGTAAGACATCTATCAAGCGCTATAGATAGAGTAATGAAGAAGTTTTTTCATCTCTACGAGGAGCCCTATCGAATTGTAAAACGTATTGGAGAAAATGCCTTCGTTATCTCGGATCCTAATGATGATGCACAGGAACTGGGCACTTATAATCGGACAAATTTAAGAAAATATAAAACACCAGCTGAGAGCTGAAATTCGAGGGATCTCAAAAGTAACATGCTTAAATTTCAGTTCAGTGAGCTCTCTCTGTCTGCTATCATCGAAAATGTTGTAAATAGTTGTAAATTTTGTATGAAAGTGTGTATATATTGTAAATATTGTATGAATGTACGTAAGCATTGTAGATATTGTATAAAAATTGTATAATAGGTGTAAATATGTTATGAATGTGGGTAAAATATTGGAATGTAAATAATACGACGTTATGACGAAAGATCGGATAAAACGACTGGAATTGACAATTTCGCTTGTGAAAGATATTGGAAGAATGTTCTTGAAGACTAAAAACATAAAATATTGTCGGATTAAAGCGTGATTGTTATACCGCAGAATCGATATGGATGGATGTGTGCGATGCGGGGTTATGATGAATGAGAGTGGTTAGAGGATAAATTTAGGATAGTCAGATTGATCGATTTTAAAAGACAATGATAGGAAGCTATATATTAAAGATTAAAGAGATGTTTTAGACGATTTTCTTCTTTGTCCGTGTGGACGAACAATGAAGAAAGGGGGGATTTGTGAGCAGAATTTGAATTCGTAATTTCGCGCGAGATAGTACGAATGTGTGGTAGTGAAATTTTGGAAGAAGTGTGTGAATCGGAGGTGGGGGAAAAGCCGGCATTTCACTTCTATTCGCTATGTCTCTGCCTCTTTCTCCCTGGGACAATCATCGTGATCACACGTCGAGGAAGTTTCCATCATCGACGTGGATATATTGTAATACCAATCCGGAATCTCCTGATCAGTTTGTGGACTTGGCCATCCAAAGCTTGAGGAGAGAGGTTATTTATTCTTTATTACCGTGGAATTGTGCATCCGGTGAAGATATCCAACCCCAGGGGGAAAGGAGCCAACGATCGTCTTCGGAATTTTCAAGGACAATATAAGATGAGTACACAAAAAAGTGCTTACGGATTTTACGAATGATAACAAAAGACATATTTGCGAAAAGAAAATATATATATATATATATGTACCGGTCTCTCGTGTTATTTTTGTCGATGTGTGATTTGTGTGAATGTATGTATGAAATTATGTCTCGCGAGGACTAAGGCTCAATGATAAAAGAGTCATTTGTGAAATATATAATATCGATATCGATTATATTACTCGTCGAATTTTATTTTTCGACTTACTTGGTGTTGAAATGATCTTATTATTTGGAAAGAAGTACGAAGTTGCCTTTGGCTCAGTAAAAATTAAAACAAGGGACTAAAGATTTTTTGTGGTAAATAATATTCTTCTTCCTTTTTTTTTTTTTATTTTCTATAAATTCGTGTCCTCTTACAGCTTATTCTGAATTTTTTCAGCTTTCACAAAGTGGTCCCTTTAAAAAAAAATCCAAAAAAAGCGTGACCAAAAAATTCTAAACAAATTTGGAAAATTTTTTTTCAATGTGTTTCTCTATATAAAAAATTTAGAGGCAAATCGAAATCATCAGGGCAAGATTTTGATCGAAATGTCGTGGATTGCCTCAACTACTACATGCGCATAATACAGTGCTCTTGCAGAGCGCAACGGATTCAAAACTCATATTTCTCTTATGAAAATCTTACTCTCGTGTAGTGCTCGCGCCTCGTCCACAATATGGCGATCACCAGCGTGTTTCAAACGTGAAAAAAAATGTTTAGCCCAATTATTTTCATCGCACAATTCTATAGCGGTTATCTTATGAATTCTACGGAGAACAATGTGCGTCTGTAGATTCGAAGGTGCTGTTGTATGAATATTCATACTAAGCATCAATAACATAATTTACATCAATCTTTTTATTCTCTATACAAACTTTTGTGAAACACATATAGTTACGGCCCTGCATCGCTCAAAAATATGTACTCCCACTATAGCCGTCACGCCGAGGTACGTCACTCCGAGCCAAGTACTAACAACTAACCTATTTATGATGCCGTTTTTTTTGACAGTTCGCGAAATTTTATCGGTAGATTTGTGTTTATCGAATTCTTCCAAATTTATTTTATTTTTTATCGTCTTATTGAAATCGACAGTTTTTTACGACAAATGTTGGCCAACGTTTCTGTTTATCCGGACGAAAAGAAATGTTTGATGTTTGCACAGCGTAAGAAAAAAGTCGAAATTTCATCACATGTGAATAGCCAGTGAAATCTAAAAAATTTCCGGTAATTAATATTTTTGACTGTTCAACTGTATTTTAGAGTTGACACATTTTTTTATTAAAAAAAGTGAAAACAGTGTTCAAAATTTTTTTTTTCATGTGCAGAGTGTTTTGTATGTTTGCCGAAAGCTGGATCTTCAAATATTCTGTGCGTGATTCTGAAAAGACCGCTCGATGAATTTTATTCCAACTAGTCTCATTTTCTTCGTAGCGGATGTTTCTATCGTATGAACGCGGCACATTTTGATTAAAGTACTTTTCTTGAAGGGGGTATTGGCTCAAAGATTTATTCAATCTAGTTTTAATAAAACTTTTTCTAAATTGATGCGTAGCTACAAAACAGAGGCTTTAAAAAAAATGTGCCGCGTTCATACGATAGATACATGCGCTACGAAGAAAATGAGACTAGTTGGAATCAAATCCATTGAGCGGCCTTTTCTGAATCACGCGCAGAATGAAAAAAATTCAAATTCTGTTTATCTGGGTGCCACGACACCTCAGTAATTTAATCTTGAGCACAAGGGAAGCTCGATTAATACCTAAAACTAGAGGCAATTGATTGGTTATATTTATGGACTAAGTCCGAACAAAAATATTGCCATTTTTAAAAATGAAAAAACTAGCTGACTCACTCCCCTTAAGTTCCTCACAATATTATAACAAAACTCCGCATATTATTCGCATATTCTTACGATAATTTAATCTCCCCAGATATTTTAGTCGAGGGGTTTTTGGATGAGCTGATTGGTCAAGCGTTTTTCTAGAAGCTGGTTGGACGATTTTCAGTGATCCCATGATAACAAATCTTGTACATTATTCTCATATCCGCATGAACATTCAACCTTCCTACATATCTTGGTCGCGTCGTTTTTCTGAGAGCTGATTGGAAGCGAAAATGAACCGTATTCGAAAATTCGCGAGTTCGCACGCAAATACACCATTGTGGGGAAACAATTTACTGCATATTTTTTGACTTAAAATCGATTTATTTTTCAAAAGCGCACCATTTCTCAATAATTTGATTAAACAATAAATATCACTGCGTCGTTCTATAGCCAATAGCATGTAGATTATGAAATATTTTGGTTTTTCGTTCCAGGTCTTATACTTTACTAAAAATTTGATTTTGTGAAAACTTTTTATAGACGCTTTACTGCTTATTTTTTGGCAAAAAATCAATGCATTTTTTTTCAAAAGTGCACTATTTTTACAAAATATGCTTTGAAAAACAATCTTCTTGTAGTTCCATTGTCGATATTACATAGATTGGGAATTTGTTTTAGTTTTTTTTATCCAGAGCGTATGTTTTACTACAAAGTCTGGCCTCCCATCAAAGAGTTCAAAAAATGAAGCGACATCAAAGATTGGCTCTGTCGCCGCTATTTTATATCAAAGTGATAGTAACATTTTTTCAACTTCAATATACGTTAAATTTCATTCACTCTTGATACCCCCAGCGAATATTTTTTAATTTCTCACAAATTATTTTTATCACTTTATGTAGTTGTGTGAAAAATTTCAGCTTGTTACATGCAAAACTTCTTTTTATCAGGATCATGATATAGCATGATATATCACTAAACGCAACTTATGTCGCCCCGTTTCCTGTTCATTGCACTCGCGGATTTTCAAACGGGGCAACATGAGTTGCATTTAGTGATATATTTCGCTATATCATGATCCTGATGCAAAAGGAGTTTCGCATGTGTTACGTCCTGGGTTTATTCGACAAGCATTTTTTTGTGTCGACCATTTTGTTTTGGTCACACCTCGAAATTTATACCAAATTTATAATAAATAATGTTCATTGGTGCTCGGAGGAGCCAGTAAATTGTCAAAAATATTTTTGTGACGGCTTATCGGTGTGCGAGCGAGTAGCCGTTGACGATCTCACGGCTTTTCTGCTGACCAGGGAGATCTCACGGTAGCCGAGAGACGCTGCACATACAAGAGATGTGCAGCGCTCGGCGTAAGAACATCTCGCTCGCGCCTCGATATCCAACCAAGTCCTTAGGACTATTTTTACGAGAAAAGAAATCAGTTGCGTTCGGAGGTGCGACCCAAGCGGTCACATCCGCAAAATTAATAAAACAGTTGTATTCAAGGAGGCGACCTGAATGGTCGCTCCCGTAAAAATTTATTAATCAGTTGTATTCGGGGGAGGTGGTCGGAGGGCCCCCCCGCCATAAAATGATCAGTGCGGTCTCTTCAAAGAACTATAAAAACCAATCAATAAGTGAATATCGACCAATGAGCGTACACGTGTGATAAAACCTCTGAGCTGTTGACGATCACGTATAGTCACACCTCTGAATCGTCAATCAGACATGTTTACAGCACCTCTGAGACGCCTCATCAAATTGTGATTGTGTACAAACCAATAAGAAATCTTTTCAAAAAAACATTAATAAGTCAGAAATAAGAAATGATTAAAAATTCATTTTCGCAAAATATCTCGACCATTGGTCGAGAACATGATCCAATAAAAGTGTTGTTTTATTATTATTAAACAATAATGCATTGGATTACATTGGATTACATTGTCTTTCACTTCACCAATCCCGCTCGTGCTCCAATCCCTGACGGGCGCATTCCTGTCTAAAAGGAGCAGTAAAACATATTAACAGGTTCGTCCCAAAATTATTATCAGGACGTAACACATGTAACAAACTGACATTTTTCACACAATTACATAAAGTGATAAGAATAATTTGTGAGAAATAAAAAAAATATTCGCTGGGGGTATAAAGAGTGAATAAAATTTAACGTATATTGAAGTATCAAAAGAATGTTACTATTACTTCGATACAAAATATAAATACCCCCCCATAAATTATGACAATTTACATTTTCGAGAAGTTTTAATATTTATTTCTGACCATGGGCCCAAGAATATTAATATCATTGATTTTTTTAGAACGTATCAATGACAATGAAATTTCGTGAAAATTTATAATGAATTTATCACATGTCCCAAAGTTAAGAAAATTAAGATTTTTCTGAATAATTTAATATTTTTCTAAACGAGGGCCCTCCCAAAAAATATATAACTTCCATGTTATTCGCAGAAGGGGAGAAAAAATGAGGAACCCTTATTTCCATGGTTCCTCGTCCAAAGGAATATTTCATTATTCGAAACAAATTTAACTGTCATTGTTTTGGAACATCTGATTTCGTCGTGATGTTTTTTCAAAGAATTTTTGTCATCGACTGATGATGAAAAAAATATATATATACATCAATATTGTTAGGCCTGTAGTGAGAAAAAATAATAATTTTATCCGAAAAAAAACGTTTTTGTAATTTTTACATCGTCCATAGAATATATAACTATAGGTACATCACTAATATCCGTTAATCCAAGGGCAGAAGACAATATTAAACGTGTGCGTGTGCGTGTGCGCGTGCGCGTGCGTGTGCGTTCGCGTGTGCGTGTGCGTTTGCGTGTGCGTGTGCGTGTGTGGACAGGTTAAATCTTTCGCAAAAAAGTTTGTGCTATATTACACAAACGAAGAATGAGCTCTATCTTATATTCTGAAATTGATGGAGTGTCGCTTAGAATGCTGGTGAGCCGCTGCAGAGAGAATAGCATTTTTGCTAAAAGTTGCAATCGGATATCCACCGGGGTGAAAATACTGACAAAGTTTCGTACCGACGTACCATCGTTGCCTTCTTCGGTATTGTTAAGATGTCTCAAATTTGCACACTTGCTGCAGCCCTTATCTACTCACCGCAGTTCGCGCATTGCTTCGCGCATTGCAACGCATATTTTCATTCGTTGTAATTTTTTATAATTTCAAAAAATATATCTTACGTCAAAAAATAATGAAAAATTTAGAAGATTTCACAACATTGTTGCATTTCAGAACTTGTGGAGAAGAATGACGATGAATTTCGGATGTGAAGTTGAATTTTCTCTAAACACTGCAAAATTGGAGAAAAAAATGTTGTTTCGAAATTTCGAAATGTGCTCAAAGAGTTATTGTGTAAAAATGCATCAATTAACGCGACGCAAAAGACTCGTTTATAGAGAAAAGGTAGAAACTTCGGAAAGTTAAGAAAAGTGCTCGCTCGGGAGCGATAGATTCAATAACCTAAAATTTTCGTACGTGTACGCAATGGATTTTGTATGCGTCGATAAAAAATTTATCGAAATTATAAAAGGGTTGCATTATATTATTCCATAATTAATGCAATGACGAGATCGAATATTGTTACATGATTGATAAAACTAAAAATTTAAAAACACTCTTATTTTTGAGTCAACGATTTGTGGCATAGTAAATCAGTAATGCATAGCTCCACTTATCCAAATTCCGTATAATATGAAAAGTATGCAGTGTCAGCAATAAATAGTCGTTGACCATTGAGCGTGACTAGTGAAGGAAATGGGTGTGTGTGTGTGTGTTTGTATGTGTTATTATCGAGACAAGATTTGCTGGAGTGTCAGTAGTAAATCCAACAACCATGAGTTATTCTCGATAATAATAATTATTATTATTCTCGCGTGTGTGTATGCCGTTGCTGCTTATCTAGGTGATTGGAAAAATTCCCACCCACAATATCTTGGGAACAGCCTAGATATCTTAAAGTTGAACGAAGAAACATCGACGGGCGTCGCTTAGCGGCAAGCGCTCCGGTCTACAATCCGTGCGTACCGGGCTTAAGTCTCACTCAGTGACTTTATTTTTTTTTCCTTTTCGCAATTCACTTTAAGCAAAAATATAATTGACATTTTTTCCACGAATGCTAATTTTTTCAATTAAATACTCGCTAGAAATTACGAAAGCGGAATATGATAATGGAATAATATGTATGATGTATAATGTAATAATGCTTTATTAATTAAATGTGTATGTAAAAAATGTGAATTGTTTTTACAATTCATGTAACATGTTCTTATGCTGGCAGCCGAGTACAATGGTTGGGATGCTCATGGTTGTAATAAGAATCCAAGCATTTCCATTATCGGCACCAGGAGAAGTGAAGGAAGGCTGCTTTAAGATCTTCACAGTCCCGTTTCTCCTATTTTCACTCCTCTGGGAATGCGACAGCATTCAAGTTGTTGGAGGATTCTCTTTCACTGCCTAATTTTGGACAAAACCTCGCGTATCTGTGAATAAAAGAGCAAAATAAAGTATGTCGTTCATATACAAAATTACGTTTACCGTATTAATCCTTTAGAATATGCTGAAGCCCGTAATTGGTCATGTAGAATATAATATTGTACGACATATTTTATTTTGCACTTTTGTGCATAGATAGGCATAGTTCGGTGAGAAATCGGGCAATAAAAGAAAATTCTTCAATAAAGTGAATGCTGTAGGACTCCCAGAGGAATTGAAGACAAAGGAATGCGACTGTGAAGATCTTGAAGCAGCATTCATTCAATGCTTCTGGTGCTGTCAATTCAAATGGTTTGATTGTCTTTACAACCATTATCATCCTCACGATTGTATTCGGCTACCAGCATAAGAACATATCATATGTTACATTTATTGTAAAAACAATTGACATTTTTTACGTACCTACACGGAACCGAATGTCCATTGAACGTCCATCGACCATCCATATATCCTTAACGCGCCAACATCCACGATAGACGTAGTGCGGACATCCATTGAAAATTCATGGTATACTTGGACAAAACGCGATGGATCAAAGAGGACGTATATTGTATGCCCACGACACGTACTATTTCTTAAGCTACAAATACTATCTCTTAAGCTACACGTACTATTTCTCAAGCTACGAATATGCACAACACGGCTATCGGTGGCATGTACATAGGTAGACATTCAACAGCTTTTAATTTAGGATGGTAATTGAACATCTATTGGACGTTCTAGGTTTATGAACGAAAATCATATTTGGAGAACTCCAATTGAACGTCTATGGGACGTTCTATGTAGAATTTCATGTAGATGAAAATCCAAAACGTCCAATGAATATCCAATGATTATCTTTAATTGAAAGCCATAAAATGTCTACCTATGGCCTGTGATGCGGAAATTTTGCCGGTCACAAAGAATAATCAGAACGTCTCACTTTGCACCTTTCGCCCTCGTTGCCAGAGGCACAAACCCGCCAATTAAAGGAAGAGTCCGACTTAGGTAATGAACACAGAAAATTAATGCAATTCGTTCCTGTGAATCAAGAGTCGCGGCAGCGACTTGACGCCAAGTATTAAGAAAACTGAGAGTCTAATTCGAGATTGCCGCGTACTCTTAAATACGCGAACATGCCTCGGCCCACGCCCTTTTTACATTACAATTCGATATTACTAAAAAACACAACTTTTTCAACATTTACGAGCTATGGTCATCTTAAAAAAATTAGCTTTCCATTATTAATACCATTTTTATTTTTTTCCGCCCACGTGATACTGAGCTATCATAATATTGGGCGAATTAATCCGAATATTTATCATCAGAAAAATTCTTCAGCAGTTTGCCGGCCACGTCTCTATAGATATACAAGCCCGTGTATGAGGGCGCTTATACACGGACTTGTATATCTATGAGCATCAGAGTGATACGATTTTACAGAGAGGGGCTTGTATATGTGTTAGTGGGAATATGAGTGTGTGCGGTAGACACGGCGCGCGCCGCTCTCTTTCGCCTCAATATGCATAAGCGCTCTTATATGCATTAGAGATGCATTTATCTATACATATAACAGCATATGTACGAATATGTATGCAGCTTTATATATACGGATATATACAGGTTCATACAGGTATGTATAGGTATATTCAGGTATATACAAGTATATACTGGTATATCAAGAGTCGCGGCAGCGACTCGACGCCAAGTATTCAAAAAATTGAGAGTCTCAGTCGAGATGCCGCGCACTCTTATATATACGCGAATATGCCTCAATCCACGCCACTTTTACACTTCAATTCAATATTACTGAAAAACGAGACAACTTTTTTTAAAAATTTACGAATATACTTTTTAAAAAGAACAATTAGCTTTCCATTGATGCCATTATTTTATTTCCGCCTACGCGATGCTGAGATATCATAATATTGGGCGAATTATTCCGAATATTTATCATCAGAAAAATTCTCCAACCAGTCACGTCTCTATAGGTATACAAGCCCGTGTATAAGCGATGTAATACGATTTTACAGAGAGGGGCTTGTATATGGTAGTGGTAAAATATAAGTGTGCGCTAGTCGCGCTGTCTCTCGCCCCACCAACTGTAGTCTCTACAGATATAGAGCCCGTGTATAAGCGCACAGTGGGGCCAAATCCCAAAAAGCTGGCCAAAAGTCGAAAAATAAAGTCTAAGTTTCGGTAATTTTTAGTCGTGGGTTAGGTAGGGGAAGAGTCCAAAGGTCAAATTCTTGGCATCAGCAGGCCCTAGCCCTTATACCTGCTTTTGTACGGCAGTTAAAAGGGAGCCCTCGAGCGAGCTCGTCGCGTTGTGCAGTAAATGACCATTTCAACGCTGTATTGAACAGCACGCGAAAACCTTACCATATTTCCGATTCGAATTTTTTTGAATGGAATCAACAGCTGAAAGTGAGTAGAAAATCATTGTGTAACTGAAAATTTATAATAATAGTTCGTGCGATAATAATAAATGAATCATTTGTACGAAAATTCACGGAAAATTACAAGTGAAAATTCTAAAAACGTAGAGAAAAGTTGATAAGTTCCACAGTGTTCCACGAGCTCACCTATCACATGTTGTGGATGGATGTATTATTGAATGGAAAACATCGAAAATGGCTGCGCGTAGCTGCGCGCGTGTCATTGCTACGAGTTTTTGCAATATAAAACATAGTTTTCTGAATTTCGTACATTAACAACGCGGAATGTCTTTCTTGAATTGAATCTTTTTCTTGAATTTTATTGCGGTCTTCATTGTACACTGAAATACATTGGCACCCATCCAAGCAGCGTGTCGCGGTCGGTCGATTTGAAGAGCGCTATATCTATATATGAGGGATTCTCTGTCAACTCAGCCACTTTTTTCTGACCATCTCAGATGTGCCCCATAATTGGTTATATTGAAGTGCTACTAATTTGTGAATTTTTTTACATTTTTAAATTAAAAATTTTACAAATTGCCGTTTTCTTTTCAAATGAATATATCTCGGAAATTTGAAGTAATTGAAAAAAAATGTCTGCACATAAAAGTTGTAGTTTTGTGTTAGCATTCGAGCGGAATATTTGAAATAGTTTTTACGTTTCGGTAACGCTGATTTTTCACCAAAAAATAGAATGATTATTTTTTTATTCAAAAAAGGCCACTTTTTTTTACTGAAAAATTTAGTCTTCCAGTATATATGACGATATCGCGAAAAGATCACTAGAGTGACACGGATCGAGGTTCTAGAGTAAAAAAATCAAACCACACAAATTAATTTTTTTTTCTACCGAAACCTGTGGCTGAGTTGACAGAGAATCCCTCATATGCCTCTTAGTTATATGGTCAAGCCTCATATGCCTCTTAGTTATATGGTCAATCCCCAGAGGGGAGAGAATATCAGAGAGTTTAATGTATTGAGTTCTATGGACCGTAATTCTTTTTTATGCATATTTTATTTTAATTTTCAAATAATATTGAAAAATAAATAATAGAAACGAGGTTGAATATAGAATTATCCATCTATATAGATATTATATTTTTCAATTTTAGAATTAGTCGCTGATGAAAGTGGAGGATGTGGCTTAACAAGGAAGGAAATTTTTTCGATCACGAAAGGTCACCTGAGTGAAGGAGTGCCTGGAACGTATGCAATAATCGAAAATTTTGTGTCCACAAAATTGCAACGCCTCTTCGCTCTATCAGATAATGCAAAAACTGCCCTCCGCAAGTTGTTGCACCTTTTGCATAAAAAGTGGCAGCACGCATCAAGACATAAAGAGAGATTTCTGCAACAATATTCCGAGTGGTTGAGCGTGTTTGTTTCTTTCGAAGAATCAAAAAAATCTTCGGAAAAATCCGCAAATTTGGGTCGGCCTTCTTCAGAATTTGTAGAGTCTAGTGACCGGACAAAACAAAGGAGGACTGAAGACTTACGCACAAGAAATACTACTGACTTTCGGCCGATTTTATAACGCTTTCGTCTTTTTGCCAGCTTTTTGGGACTTCAATCCGCCATTTTGTTTTTATTTCCAATTTCGACTTTGGATTCAGAGTCAGCGACCCCAAAAACCCCCGAGTACTGACTTTCAGCCGAATTTGTATCGTTTTCGACTTTTGGCCAGCTTTTTGGGATTTGGCCCCACTGTGAAGCGGTGTAATACGATTTTATATAGAGAAGGGCTTGTATGTGGTAGAATTTTTATTTAAAAATCAATAATAAAATATTTTTTATTGTAAAATAACATTATCCATGAATATACAGCATTATATATGCATGTATATATATATATATATATATATATATATATATATATATATTTATATAGCACATATATGAATATATAGCTTTATGTATTATGATATAGACGAGGGTGGTGGCTATTCGAGATTCGAGATTCAAATCTAATACATATGAGTGTATATGGCATTATCTATGTATATAAAGTTTAGGTACATTATATATATTATTAGGGTGGTCGTTATTTCGGGTCTGAATTTATTTTAGAGTGATCATTCGAAATTCGAATTTTCTATATTTGCAAATATAAATGTATTTAAAATTATGATATACATTGGGGTGGTCATTCAAAAGTTTAGGTACGTATATCAAGAGTCGTGACAGCGACTCGACGCCAAGTATTAGAGAACTTACAGTCTCAGTCGAGATTGTCGCGCACTCTTATATACGCTAATATGCCTCCCGCCGAACTCGATTTGAATTTCAACCCGATTTTATTAAAAAAACACGACCATCTTTTTAAGATCCCCACGCGGAAAAAAGTATATTCGTCATATTTCTCAGATATATAATTCATACATGTCATACAAAACGGCAAAAATTTGTATATTCATCATACATGAAACAAGTATAAATATTGTGTCTAAGATAGATGACGGATATAGATGGAATGCATCTCTCTTATGAGCTTATGCATATTAAATATATTGCTTATATATTTTTCTATGTTAAATTATATATCTATATTACATTTCACATATATCTGTAATACATTTGTAGTACATAAAAAATATAATATGGATACATATTTATATACCTTTAAATATAAAAAGAACATATGATATATTTATGCACAATCTATATGAAAATATGAAATATATATTTTTATTATATGAATTTGTTACTTTATATAATAAAATTACAGGTCCCTATCATGTCAACGACGTTTTGTCGGTCACCCCTTATGAGTTTTTAAATATTTTAATATAGTATTATACATGCAAAAAGAATTATCCATGTAAATTTTTAGCTCTTTATCTTAAACCATACCGAAGTTATTGATTGTTCAAAAAATATTTCTAAAATGATCATAACTTTCACAATAACCAAGATATTCTAATTTGTTAGGTTTTTTTTTGTTTTTCAATGAACTTTTTGAACAAAATATCGAGACCTGAGAAGATTATTTTTAAATGTTTTTTAGCTGTCTTAAGCTAAAAAATTGGATTTTCTTTCAATGGGACCCATTCCAATTTTTTCAAAAAAACTTATAAAATTCTACGTAAAAGGACAACATTTTTGACATTTTACCGAAGATGAGATTCAAATAACTTCTCGTTAAAAAAAATTCGATTTTTTTTCCCGTAATTTGGGTCTTTTTTCATTCCATTACTACAATAGTTGATTTCAATGATGTTAAAATAAATAATTTAACTTCTCTTACATATTTCCTTTGTAAATTATAATAATAAACATTAAAAATAACAATTCAAGTACGGTATGCACTTTGTTCAATTTTTTTACATAAAAATTGTAATTCACTACAATGAATAAGTGGACGATCCGAATCTAGTATTGCAAGTGGCCCGGCATAGCTCAGTCGGAAGAGCACTCGACTGTCAATCGAGAGGTCGCGGGTTCGATTCCCGGTCCCCCAGGATTTCACATCGTTTCCCAAAATGAAAATTTTCCCGGTCATAAACACATACATACACAAATTGTACATGTACTGATCCCATTATTTATGCCTATCATATTTTTTATGACAATCGAGATTGATGTTAGTGGTCATAAATTAGGGCCCTATTTTTGACTCAAGATATATATTATATATTTCACATATATTATGAATATATAAAAAATATATAAATTATGTATGCCAGATATATATTAGATGTAAGATTGATATAAAAATTATATATAAATTATTTATGTTAGATCTATATGTGATATATATCGCATATATAGATAAGTTATTATACATAAAAGTTAATGTATTCCAAGTATATTTGCTCATATATCTTTCATGTAATGTTCATACGGCAGAAAGTTGGTTATTTCTCATATATTTCTCATATATTTGCGATACATGAATTATATATTTCTCATACATATTTAATCCATCAAAAATATATTTTCGCCTATACTTTTTTTCCGCGTGGGTCATTTGATACTATTGTCATTTTTTTCCGCCTACCCGATACTGAGATATCCTGATATTGGGCAAATTAATCCGAATATTCAGCATAGGAAAAGTTGGTCAACCTTTCGCCGGTCACGTTGCTATAGATATACTAGCCCATGTATAAGCGGTGTAATACGACTTTTACAGAGAGGCCTTGCATAAGTGTGGGAAAACATGAGTGTGTGCGAAAACGCGGCGTTCCCCCACCCCGCTAACCATAGTCTCGGGCTCATACACAGGCTTGCATGTATATTCTATCTCTATATCTAACTCAAATTTTAGGCTAAATAACTATCTACCTTGAATTTTAAGCTTAATGAGAATCTAACTCAAATTAAAGGCTAAATCAAAATCGAACTCAAATTTAGAGCTAAACCAAAATCTAAGTTAAATTTTAGGTTAAACCGAGATCCAATTTTAATTTGACGCTTAACCAAAATCTAACGTAAATTTTAGGCTAAACCAAAATCTAACTTGAATTTTAAGCTAAACCAAAGTCTGACTTTAATTTGACGCTGAGCCGAAATCTAACTTAAATTTTAGGCTAAACCAAAATCTAACTCAAATTGTAGGCTAAGTAAAAATCGAACTCAAATTTCAAGCTAATCCAAAATCGAACTTTAATTTTGGGTTTAACCGAAATCAAACTTTAATTTGACGCTACATGAAGATCTGACTATAATTCTAGGCCAAACCAAAATTTAACTCAAATTTTATGCTTTATATTCATAAATAAGTATTAGACTGGTCGTTAAAAATAAAATTTCTTGCGATGCCCCCTAAAAAGCTTCCGCTTAATGAAAAAACGTGAGGTACTTTTTTTTCAAATCAAAAATAACACGTGCCGCAAGACGATCTCAGTTGTTTTTCATCAAAGAACATTTTTTTTTACAAACGGCTAGACTGCCTTGATTGAAATTCAGACACGTTACAGAGGTATAAAAAAGATATTTACAGAAAAAAACAGCTCATAATCCTCATAATAACTAATGAAAACTGTTAATTTCTTCAGTAATTGTTTTTTTCCGAGGGATAACGTTCTGGCACAATTATAAAAATAATTTTTTGTCTGTCTTTTACTATTCCATATAATGTCGCTAAATTTGAAATCCATCGAAGAGGTACTTCATATTAAGAAAAAATAAAAACCTATTTTTTAATGTAATTTTTTTTAATTTTTTTAAATATGAAATACGTCTCCAATCAATTTAAAATTTGGAGACATTATCTGGAGACAAAATCTATATTATCTATATCCATCTATATTTATGACCCTGAAGATATCTGCATCTGCGAAATGTCATCTTTTTTTTCGTTTTCAAATTTTCTAGATGCGCTTTTTTATTTTATTTTTTTTCGCAACTCTTAAGAGGCTGCGCACGAAATAAATTTTCAAGATGCGCTTTTTTATTTTATTTTTTGCGCAACCCTTAAGGGGCTGCGCATAAAATGAATTTTTGAACAGCCACAACTCCCGTGTTTTTGATCACACGGACTTCGTTTAGGCGTAATTTTTTTTGTTTTCAAATTTCTAGAAGCGCTTTTTTTTCGCAACCCTTAAGGGGCTGCGCATAAAAGAAATTTTTAAACAATTATAACTCCCGTGTTTTTGATC
>OX333073.1:36666747-36689576 GCA_946863875.1 Alloplasta piceator
CCCCTTTAAAATTTGGGCAATAACAAAAAATTTTTTTGAACGTCCCCTTCCGAACCCTAAAAGTTTCATCCCACTCAATTTTTTATCGGAGCAGAATTTTTCAAGATAATTCAGCTGTAAGATTAAAATGGCACACCCTCTATTATGGGCTGTATCAAAAAAATGTTATTACAAAAGATGTTAGATTTAATCTTTAAAAAATATTTGGTGAAAAAAAAATCATGTTTCCATTTTAAAAAAACATGTCAGCCATCTTAACGCCACCATTTTAAATTTTGGACCAAAACAAAAAAAATTGTAAACGTCCCCCTCTGAACCCTAAAAGTTTCGTTCCACTCAATTTTTGATCGGAGCAATATTTTTCGAAATAAATCAACTGTAAGATTAAAATGGGACACCCGGTATATATAATATATAAGCAGAGCTCATCTCATATATTATATATATAAGCAGAGCCCTTAATATTAACATTTTGCGCCTCTCATCGTGATTTTCAATTTTCATTACGAATTTCTATTTAAATAATCCAGGAAAAAAAATGTTTAAACTTCGAAATGTCCATACGTAGACTTTAAGTCACTGTACAAAAATCTGCGATTGTTTGGAAAAATGCCTGAATTGATCTGGTTGGGAAATTGGGCGAGAAATGCGGAAGAGAGAAGGGATCGAAGTGGCCGGAAGTTCGATGCGGACGAAGAAAAAACTCACTCGCGTGCACACAATATTTCGGTTATTATTAACAAAGGTTCAAATCAAAGCAAGGTATACAATCAAAATTCAAAAGAATGCAATAGTCTCGCCTCGGCGATGACTGATCACAGTCGAAGCGATGCCGGAAAATGGCGGTCGTCACGGTAGACGCCACGTGTCGCGCGAATAACTTTTCTCGCGAGTTATCGAAGTGAACCGCACCGAATCTAAGGAAATACTTTCCGTGAAATTATCGCGTGAAGCCAAACCGGTTTTCGCTCTTGGCCGGTCGTAAATCGTCCAAGAGCTCGTGAGAAGAAAGAATGAAAACCGCGGAGTGAAAAATGGCCGATAATCGATGATAATCGAAGGGCTTGCCAAAACGAAGTGTTTATCGAGGGAAATCACACTGAAGTTATTGTTGAATATTTCCGGTGAAGCGATGCACGAGGAGACGGCGAGATCGAAGAATAATCGGGCGTAAATCGGTCACTCTTCTTTCTCATGATAGAAGTCCGCCAAGGAGAAGGATCAGAATATGTCGTTAATCGACCCGTCTTGAAAAGATCCTCGAAGCCTACTGATAAGAAGCGTCCGTTTTCGCGAGCGAGAGCTGCTATGAGGAGGGGAGAGAGTTGCGAGAGCCACGAGTAATGCAGAGTCCAGCGAGAGCTTGACCGTTCACTGAGGGTCTCTCGCGGGAGCTCTGGCAACTACACGCTTTTCTGAACACACTCCCCGCCTTCGGCAAACTCCGTTGACGAAGAGTCCGTCGGCAGAACGCATAATTTTGCGACCGGCCGCTTGAAGGTGGAAGTTGCCGTTCGAAGTGTGACGACTCGAGTGAGGCCGTCTTCGCCAGGCTGAAGTTCGAGGATCCGCGCGAGTGGCCACCGCGTCGGGGGAAATCTTTCGTCGGTTATGAGGACGAGTGACCCCACTCGTATCTCATTCGAAGGATGATGCCATTTTGAAGTAGAGAGACTTCGATGGAGGTACTCTCTTGACCATCTCTGCCAGAAGTGCTGAAGCCGTGCCTGAAGAAGTTGCCACCGAGACAACCGAGATTCCGCCGTTGAAGTCAGAGATGGCTCAGGCACTGTAGTAAGTGCCTCACCGACGATGAAGTGACCCGGAGTTCGGGATGACAAGTCCTCCGGGTCGTCCGAAAGAGCACAAAGCGGCCTTGAATTGAGCACTGCCTCGACTTGCGTAAGAAGAGTCGTAAATTCTTCATACGTAAGTGCAGTCTCACCGATGACCCGCCGAAGATGATATTTTGCCGATTTCACGGCAGCCTCCCATTTTCCACCCATGTGAGGGGCTGCCGGGGGATTGAAGGACCACTTTGTGCCAAGGCTGGTTAATGCGGAGATGGTGTGACTTAATTCCATTGAGCCAGCCTTGAAGAGAGCCTGAAGAGTGGCATCTGCACCGCTGAAGTTCGTTCCACAGTCACTATGCAGCGTGTGACAAATGCCCCGTCGACCAGAGAACCACCGATATGCTGCGATGAAGGCTTCTGAAGTGTAGTCCGTTACCAATTCGAGGTGCACCGCTGAAGTAGAGAAACAGACAAAAACTACGAGATAACCCTTGTATGTTTTTGCTGCTCTTCCTCGCCAAGTCTTAACCGTGAAGGGTCCAGCATAATCTAAGCCCGAATGAAGGAAGGCACGTGAAGGTGTGACTCGTGGCGAGGGAAGTTGCCCCATCAACTGCTGAGCTCTGAGGCCTCGAAACCGTGCGCAAGTGGTGCAGCGAAGAATGTATGATCGTACTGGCGCTCGACCACCCAAAATCCAGTACGATCTGCGGAGATAGGCCAGTGTTGCTTGTGTGCCGCCGTGAAGAGTCCGGAGATGGGCATCTGAAATTATCAATGTAGTTAGCCGTGAATTCCGAGGCAAGACAGGTGGATGTTTCGCCTCGGAGTGAAGGATTGAATGCTGGAGGCGTCCACCCACACGAAGGACTCCGAGTTGGTCGATGAAAGGTGTGAGGGCGGCCATTGCATTGCTCCGTTGAAGTGTCGCTCCGCTCGAAATTATCCGTAGCTCAGCAGTGAAGTACGACTGTTGGATGAGGCGTATCCAGAAAATTGTTGCGTCTTCCAGGTCTCCCGGTGATATCGGGTTGGTCATTGAAGTATGTGGAACTCGCCTGAAGCGGCCAAGAGCTCTTTTGCAAATGGCCGTGATTCGAAGTAGCCGATTTAGGGACGAATATCGCTCCAGAAGGTCCCAAACCGGTAGAAGAGCCCCTGAAGTTGAAGTGAAGGCGAGACCTGGACGCTGTTCGAGGTCGCAGTCGGTTACGACCTCAAACGACGAAGTGGGCCAACTGGTGCAAGGCTGCGAAAGCCAGGTTGGTCCATTCCACCAGAGGGGATGCCGAGAAAGTTGCCGAGGTGTCATTCCGCGAGATGCACAGTCTGCGGGATTTTCCTTGCCTGAAATGAAGCGCCACGTCACTTGCGAAGTGATTTCTCGGATTGAAATAACTCGATTTCGGACAAAGTCCTTCCAACGAGCCGAAGGCGACGTGATCCAAGTTAAGGTTACCGACGAGTCGGTCCAAAGGAACACTGGAACAGTTCCAAGTTCGAGTGTCTTCTGGACGTACGAAACCAACCGTGAAAGAAGTAATTCGGCGGTGAGCTCAAGCCGCGGAATTGTCAGTCACTTGAGAGGTGCAGCCTTCGTCTTTAAAGCGACAAGCGTGATGGTTGAAGAGCCATCATCTGAAGTTGAACGAAGGTAAACCACGGCTGACATGGCCAATTGCGAGGCGTCCGAAAAACCGTGAAGCTGAACCGTTGCCGAGGGTTTTAGTTGAAGCCACCGAGGGAGAGAAATGAGCGAGAGATCCGCCAAGTTCTCTCGGAAGTGAAGCCACCGTTGTTGAAGCGAAACCGGAAGAGGGTCGTCTCAGTGAAGTTTTGCCAACCAGAGCTCTTGAAGAAACATCTTTGCCGTGATGATGATTGGCGAAATGAAGCCCAACGGATCAAATAATTGCGCCGTTTCTGAGAGGATTGTCCGTTTTGTCACAGATTGACTGAAGTTCGGCTGAAGCGTGTACTTGAAGTGGTCGGTTTGGGGGTTCCAAACGAGCCCAAGAAGTTTGACGCTGGAGTCCTCTGGTTGAATCACGACTGCGTGTGATTCTGAAGTGGAATGGCGCACCCTTTGAAGAAGTTCCGTGGAGTTGGACGACCATTTTTGAAGTGGGAAGCACCCTCGGTTGCAGATCTCCTGAAGTTGAAGTGAGGATGCTTGAAGTTCCGCTGTTGAATCTGCACCTCCGAAGATATCATCGACGTACCTGCCCTTCGTCAACGGATGTACCGCCAATGGAAAGTTGTGCCCTTCGTCCTCGACAAGTTGCAGCATGACTCGAATTGCCAAGAACGGCGCGCAACTGAGGCCGTACTTGACGATGGTGAGGCAGAAGGGGAAGATGTGCTCCTGCTCATCAACCCACAGGATCCGTTGAAGGTTCCAATCATCCGAATGAAGGTTGATTTGACGGTACATCTTTGTGATGTCCGTCGCGAAGATGAAGCGATGCCGTCGGATCCAAAGAAGTACGTCAGAAGTGTCCTGTTGAAGTTTGGCGCCCGTGTAGAGGAGGTCGTTAAGCGAGACACCACTGCTCGTCTTGCACGACCCGTTGAAGACCACTCGAAGCTTGGTGGTGGTGCCGTGAGCCCGAACAACACCGTGATGGGGCAAATAATGCACGGGAGTTGAAGCTGGCCCAGTAGAAGCTCGCACCATGTGATACAACGTCTCGTACTCCTGAAGAAAACCGTGATACAACTCTCGATAAGTTGAATTACGCGAGAGCCGCTTTTGAAGTTGAAGAAGGGAGCGCCACGCTGCCATGAAGGAATCCCCGAGAGACGATGGTGAAGTGTTGAGAGGAAGGCGAACTGTAGATCGCCCGTCTTCGTCTCGCGAATGCGTGTCCTTGAAGTGTTGTGCACAGGAGGAATCCTCGGGCTCAGATATAGAGGCTGAGTCCGACGGAATTTTCTCCTGTTCCCAGAAATTTCTAAAGCAAGGAAGCGAACTCATTATCAATTGAAGTGTGCTGAATACGAACCGAGCTTGAAGTAGAATCAGACATTAAAGAGTGGGTGACGGTGGTAGCTCCCCGCGTGCGGCTAGCTGACTGACTCCCAATTCCAAGATATTAATTGAGGCGGCCATTCTTTCCAATCTCGTTGCCAGCAAAACTGAAGGCCGAATATCCAGATTGGTAGAAGCACTCTTCGAAGTTACCGTAGAATTGAAAAAAATCGAAAGTGGCCGAAATCAAAAGTTGTACCGGTGTATCCAGCGAGCCGGACGAAGCGTCGCATTGACGGTTGCTGAATGGTATCGAAGAATTTCACTGAAACTAATCCCGAAGACAACCACGAGATCGAATATTGACCGGTCGTAAATCGTTCAACATCTTTCTCAGGAAAGAAGACCGCGAATGAATGATGAATTTCCGTTCATTCGGAGTGAATCGTAGGACTCGAGAAACTGAAGTGACTGAAGTCATCAAAGAAAATCGCACTGAATTTAATCTTTAATATCTCAGATGAAGTGAAGCACGAGGAGACAGCGAGATTGAGGAATAACCGGGCGTAAATCGGTTACCTTTTTTCTCGTTGAAGAAGGGCCGCGTGCGAAGCAACGAAAAATGTCGATGCGTAGCACAAAAACGAAAAACCACGAACGCGCAACTCGGCGAAGATTTCGAAGCGAAAGCACTTGAAGATTCCTGAAAAGCACGAGAGCGTGACGCTATGAAGAATGTTGATGCGCCACACGTGAGCGGAAATCACTTGAGCGCGCAAGGCGGTGACAATTTCGAAGCCACGAACCAGAACAAAAACTCACGAACGCGCGAGGCGTTGAAGATGATACACCGACGCAAGGGCCCGATAGAGTGCGCATGCGCACCGCACTGAAGAAATTCGCGAAGCACCCGTTGAACCACCGAGAATACATGTCAGCTGCACACACACGACGACGAGAATGTTTGTGTAATGCGCACGAAAAAAAAACCCAAAAACCAAAAAACCGAAGAAAACGAAGTACGCGCACACACTCGGTGACGAGAATGTTCGTGTGACGCACTTGAAAAAAACCAAAAACCGAAGAAAACGAAGTACGCGCACACACTCGGCGACGAGAATGTTCGTGTGACGCACTTGAAAAAAAACCAAAAACCGAAGAAAACGAAGTACACGCACACACTCGGTAACGAGAATG
Source organism: Alloplasta piceator (assembly GCA_946863875.1). Taxonomy (NCBI): domain Eukaryota; kingdom Metazoa; phylum Arthropoda; class Insecta; order Hymenoptera; family Ichneumonidae; genus Alloplasta; species Alloplasta piceator. The sequence goes on from OX333073.1 coordinate 36,672,711, forward strand.
TTCGTGTGACGCACTTGAAAAAAACCAAAAACCGAAGAAAACGAAGTACGCGCACACACTCGGCGACGAGAATGTTCGTGTAACGCGCACGACGAACCAAAAAAAACGAGTAGCTACGCGAACAAACTCGATTCACGAAGTTTGTCACGCGATGGTAACGAAGGAATCCAAAGAAATACTAAATGCGCCGAAAATATCCAAAAACTGCGTAATTGAATGCGAAGAAAGTCCCGAAGCGCACAAAGAATCACGTGACGCGCACACACACTCGAATATCGAGAATGTCTGTGATGCGCGCACACTCGAAGGGTCCGGAAAGTTCACTAAAGGGTTTGAATTACGCGTAAATCGATGTGACGAAGAGACCCAATGCGCGGAAAAACACGTGGTATATGTCACGAAAAAGAAGAATTCAAAGCGCAGAGAAACCGAGAAGCGCGCGAAAAGAATCGGGTGATACGCGCACACAGCGAAGAGCCCGAGAAACCCCATGTAGCGCGCACTCACGACGAAGAATGTCCAGCGAGGAACGAAGATCCGCACAAAGCGGACGAAGCGATAGTTTTCTTGGCGCGCGCGAGAGCGCGTTGATATTCCCGCGCGCTCAACGAAGAAATTTCTCGAAGCGTCCGGGCTCTCCTCTCGCGCGAAAGTGAGAGAGAGAGACTTATGGCGCACTGAACGTGAGCGAGAGAGACCGAGATAACGAAGCGTGACGAGCACGTTGTCGAACAATGGAACGCCCGTTCTCTCGCGCACTTTTCTCTTACGCAAACCGAAGCACTTCCGCAATTTTCACAAATTTCCCGATCCGGCTCGAAGGACCATGTTTGGAATAATGCCTGAATTGATCTGGTTGGGAAATTGGGCGAGAAATGCGGAAGAGAGAAGGGATCGAAGTGGCCGGAAGTTCGATGCGGACGAAGAAAAAACTCACTCGCGTGCACACAATATTTCGGTTATTATTAACAAAGGTTCGAATCAAAGCAAGGTATACAATCAAAATTCAAAAGAATGCAATAGTCTCGCCTCGGCGATGACTGATCACAGTCGAAGCGATGCCGGAAAATGGCGGTCGTCACGGTAGACGCCACGTGTCGCGCGAATAACTTTTCTCGCGAATTATCGAAGTGAACCGCACCGAATCTAAGGAAATACTCTCCGTGAAATTATCGCGTGAAGCCAAACCGGTTTTCGCTCTTGGCCGGTCGTAAATCGTCCAAGAGCTCGTGAGAAGAAAGAATGAAAACCGCGGAGTGAAAAATGGCCGATAATCGATGATAATCGAAGGGCTTGCCAAAACGAAGTGTTTATCGAGGGGAATCACACTGAAGTTATTGTTGAATATTTCCGGTGAAGCGATGCACGAGGAGACGGCGAGATCGAAGAATAATCGGGCGTAAATCGGTCACTCTTCTTTCTCATGATAGAAGTCCGCCAAGGAGAAGGATCAGAATATGTCGTTAATCGACCCGTCTTGAAAAGATCCTCGAAGCCTACTGATAAGAAGCGTCCGTTTTCGCGAGCGAGAGCTTGACCGTTCACTGAGGGTCTCTCGCGGGAGCTCTGGCAACTACACGCTTTTCTGAACAGCGATCCATATTCTTATAGGCAATGGAACGCTTGACAAAAAAGGTATTCTGAGATTTCTTAAAAAACTCACTCCTTCAAATGTTATGCAAAGATAGAATTGAATGAAGGGTAAATTTCCGTTTTTTTTAGTTTCCGGAAAAATGTTGGAACTTCTTACTATGTATCGTGAAATCTTTGTCGAAAAAAAGTTTGAATTGCATTATCATAAATAACCTAATTTTTAAAGAAACGACCTACAGTAGTTCACACAAAGTCGAGGTAAAAGATTTCAAAGTTTGAATTTTTTTGTCCCGTGTCATTTATATCTAAAATATAAATTCGCGACGAGAGACTTCTAAATATATCAGCATTCGGAGCTCTGCTTTCAACAGGCATCTTTTCCACTCTCCCGAAAGTATTCAATCGGGGATTTTGAAAAAAAAATCTAATTTTGTGAATCAGTCTAATATACGTATACAGTGACACATATATAGGTATACTGAGTCAATGGGATCTCCCGTCGGAACTTATTGAACGTGTTGATCATCGAGGATCGAATGCCCATGGGCTCGATGAAGTATCACTCCTCGAGGAATAAAACTGTTCGAGAGTCGAGCGGTTTCGATCCTTACCTGAATGTTTCTCTCTGTACGGTCATCGCTACAATGTCTATACCTATATATATTATCACAGGGTGTACAGGAATAAGCGTGGATATCTATATGTATAAAAATCTCGTGTCACGGTGTTTGTGGTCGAACTCCTCCGAAACGGCTCGACCGATTTTTATGAAATTTTTCATGTATATTTGGTAGGTATGAGAATAGGTTTTGAAGTATATTTCATACAAAAAATTTGCAAATTTTTCGCAAAAAAAAAAGTTTCACAGAATTTATTCAAAAAAATTGTCTTGGAAGTTTGTTTGCAACAAAAAATGTTTCGCATAATTTTTTGCAAAAAAATCATTTTGCAAAATTGTTTGCAAGTAAATTTTTTCGCAGAATATTTTCACAAAATGGTTTTAAGCAATCCTTTGCGATAATATTGCATTCATAAAATTTTTTATCTTTTACAATTTTTGTGCAAACAATTTTGCAAAATAATTTGTTTGCAAAAAATTATGCGAAACATTTTTTGTTGCAAACAAACTTCCAAGACAATTTTTATGAATAAATTCTGTGAAACTTTTTTTTTGCGAAAAATTTGCAAATTTTTTGTATTGACAACAATTTTTTTTGTATTTTTTTTACATTTTTCATAAAAAAATACCTATAACCCATGATTTCCACCGTCTTACACCCACCCTCTCATTTTTTAATTGCGATTTTAGTATTTTTTCAATAGACAATATCCAAATAATTTAACTGTCGTTCGTATTTGAAACAGAACGAAATTATTTATGTTGTTGAATGACAGATGGCGCTACGTCCGCCTAATCGAGCTTCATTCAAGCGGCGCGTCATTTTGACATTTCATTGAGCATTTGTTATTTATCACATAGCAGTGCGTGCAAAATTTTATACGATTTGAAATATTGACGTGTTTTTTGATTGTGAAAGGTTGGTAAAATATTAAAAGAACAAACACATTATCGCTATACCGTTTTTCATTAGTAAGTACAACAATTTGGTCTATTTGTGTGTGAGTATTACAGTAAAAATGCCACCAATACGCAAGGGGGGCTATTTGGGACGGAGAACGAATAATGCAACAAACATGCGAAATGGTAGAGCAGAAAGAAGAGACGAACAAATCCAACAAGATAACGAAAATGTGCGTGTGAGCATGTCGCGATTGCGCGCATCTCAATCACAAGAAGCACGAGCAGAACGAAATCAACAACGACAATTAGAACGAAGAGAAGCGCGCCGGTTCGTAGGTAACACACGCAGAGAAAATGACCGACAACGCCAACAAGTTCATCGAGTTCTTCGTTCCTTCGTCTCGCATTCGAGTACGAGCCAGATATTGAATATTCCGCTCATCCGAAAGTGCTGATTGGTGCTATGGACAAAGAATGTCCTCATTGTCATGCGCTCAAATTCAAACATGAGTCAGCCGGGATGTGTTGCGCATCAGGAAAAGTGCAACTACCAGAAATTGATCCAATCGGCGATGCCGCTAATTGCAAGAATATTTTCCAATTTCGGAAAGTATTATTCGACGATGAAATAACTAATATCATTGTTGAATGTACAAACGAAAAAATTGAAAGTACTTGTACTGATATGATTGCTCAAGGCATGAATCTGCAAAGCTACCATTATCACACTGGGGCGAGAGAAATAAATACTATGATTGCCATTCTCTACCACTCCGGGATGTGGAAAACACATCGAGTAGATGCCGAGAAATTATGGAGTCATGGGAACGGAGTAAGCTTTTACAGATGTGTGATGCCCTTCAAACTTTTCAATTTGTTAACATCTTGCTTACGCTTTAATATAAAAACTACGAGAGATCCTGCAGATAAACTTGCTCCGATCCAGAAAATCTGGAACATGTTCATAAATAATTGTACCAAAAATTACAATCTGAGCAACATGTGTACAGTAGATGAGCAGCTTCATGGTTTTCGCGGACACTGCAAACATCGAATTTATATGAAATCAAAACCCGATAAGTACGGGCTGATGTTAAAAAAGCTGAACGATGCGGTAACTTCTTACTTGATTTTTGCTATCCTTTACTTAGGAACAGCTCACGGGCTGTCGAATAATGAGTCCGTACCGGAGTTTTTCTTTCGTGAAGTCACAGCTCTGATTCACGGAACTAAACGTACTGTGACCATTGACAATTGGTTCACAACGATTCCGCTGCTTTTTAAAATGTTGGAAGATCCGTATAATCTCACTATCACAGGCACGATTCGAAAAAACCAGCGTGAGTTTCCAAGTGAGATGAAAGTAGCAAGTAAAGATGTTCCACACAGTAAATTTTGTTACACTGACAAATTAACTTTATTATGCTACACTCAAAAGAAGAATGAGATTGTGCTTCTTGTCTCCACATTCACATAATCAAATGAGATAACTGATGGCAAACCAAACATGGTTCACCATTACAATAAAACAAAAGGTGGTACCGATTCATATGATCAGCTCTGTCATTCGTTTTCAACAGCCAGGCGAACCAAAAGATGGCCACTCCGACATTTCTTTAGTATGTTGGATCAGGCTGTTGTGAATGCCAGAATCTTATTAACATGCAAACTCATAAATGAAAACAAGCCCAACAAAGTCACCGCACAACGTTGCCTTGAAGAATTGATCCAGTATCTTGTGAAACCGATGTTAGAAGAGAGGTTTACAACTTTTAATCTTCGGAGAGACATTCGCTTTGGAATAGCTGGAATGTTGAATATTGATTGACCTCCAGAACAAAACGAAGACGGAAGTAAAGTAAAAATGCTTGAAAATTATGTAAGATGTGTGCTTCGTAAACGCAGCCAAGACAGGAAAACGAAAATGTCTTGCTCTGCTTGCAATCACCCGATGTACCACGAGCACCACGCAGGATTTTGCATCAAATGTGTCGGCTATGAATGAAAATTTCAGCACTTTCCATCATTTTCACATTCATTTATAATAAAATAAATATTTTCTCCTATTTTTATAATAATTTTTGCGATTTTCAATTAAAAAAATGGATTTGGATATTGAATAATGCGTTGCTTCATTTTACTCCAAATTCACACTTTCATTTTGCAGAATGAATACCTTTTTTGGAAGCATTGATATCGCACTAATTTTTTACTCAAAGTGTACTAATTTGAGAGTACAACTGTAAATTTTTAGCTCAAAATATTAAAAATTAAGGAAGTTATGAATTTTTAAGTGAATAAACTCATTTTTTAGGTTTTTTTATCGAAGCTTTTTTTCAACTAACTTAAATCGAACAAATCACTACAAAGCCGATTATACTTTAATAAACATACTTGAAACTATATCGAATTAAATTTTCATGCAAGAATATTCAATAGCAGCTGCGCAAAACGCATTTGAATACGTGGGGTAATAAATACCCCTTGTGCCAGTAATGTCATATGGAGGAGTTGTGCCAGTTAAGGGTTAAGGTAGATTTTGGCTTAACCTAAAATTTAAGTAAAATTTGGGTTTAGCCTCAAATTCAAGTTAAATTTTGGTTTAGTCTCAAATTTGAGTTAAATTTCGGTTTAGCCTAAAATTAAAGGTTGATTTTACTTTAGCCTCAAATTTGAGTTATATTTTGGTTTAGCTTCAAATTTCAGTTAGATTTTCATTTAGCCTAAAATTCAGGTTAAATTTTGATTCAGCTTCAAATTGAAGTTAAATTTTTACTTATTAGCTATATATAATGCTATATATTCATAGATATGCTTGATATAAATAGAAAATGCTACTTAAAGAAATCAATTCTTGAAAGACCACCCTAATATTATTTGAGACCTGCAATATCGACCACCCAAATATATATGCCCATATGCCTTCATTTACCAGTATATACATGTATATACCTATATACACCAGCATATACTTGTATATATCTGTATATACCTCTATATACCTGTATATACCTACCATATATACTCGTATGTATAAGATTTATTCGCCGTCCATGAGACGTCATCGCTATAGATATAGTACTCACCGACGATCACTCTCATGGCTATAGATATACATCCCGTGTATAATCGTTTCGCAAATTCGGTCAATCAGCCGACGTGAATTGTAAAAACACTTTTCACGATGATAAATATTCGAATTAATTCGACTGAAATTAAGATATCTCAGTGTCTCGTGAGCGTCAAATTATAAAAATTTTATCACTGGAAAGCTCTTTGTTTTTAAGAAAAGTTTATTCGTAAATGTTAAAAAAAGTTGTCGTGTTTTGTAGTACTATCGAATTGAAGTGTGAAAGGGGCGTCGATTCAGGCATATTTGCGTATGTAAGAGTGCGCGGCGTCTCGACTGAGATTCTCTTAGTTTTTTTAATACTTGGCATCGAGTCGCTGCCGCGACTCTTGATGCCGCAACTCTTAATATAGATATACACGTAGATACAGGTATATATAGGGATATACAAGTAGATACTGCTATATTCCCAAATGAAAAATTCATGGGTAACGATATATATCGAAGATTTATCGAAATCTCGCAGGGATTGTCACCATTTTATTCGTGCTGTGATTGGTTAGCTAGATTGTCTCGGACGCGACTTCACACCTCGCGTATGCGCGACTTCACACGTCGCGATTCTTAGATGCGTTTGACATGTTTGTCATGTCAGTCACATCGGTCATCGGAACGACAAAATCGGTGAATTGTGGTGAATGCTTATTCGTGTAGCCCATATATTTTACGATATAAAACAAACACATTGAACTTTAGAAAGACGAAAAAAAATTCACTCAGCTCTGTGCTCGGATCAGCCGAGTCCATTCGCAAATCGACCCGCTAATATGGTTATTGGAATTCTTAAGCATGATCAGTAAGGAATTTTATAATCGCAAATAGCTTAATCGTGGTCCCCAGGCAATTTCCGATTCACAACACAGGCTTTGAACCTTGATACGACAAAAAAAACTTTCCGTGGAATGGAATGGAATAGAATGGAATAGAATGGAATAGAATGGAATAGAATGGAATAGAATGGAATAGAATGGAATAGAATGGAATAGAATGGAATAGAATGGAATAGAATGGAATAGAATGAAATAGAATGGAATAGAATGGAATAGAATGGAATAGAATGGAATAGAATGGAATAGAATGGAATAGAATGGAATAGAATGGAATAGAATGGAATAGAATGGAATAGAATGGAATAGAATGGAATAGAATGGAATAGAATGGAATAGAATGGAATAGAATGGAATAGAATGGAATAGAATGGAATAGAATGGAATAGAATGGAATAGAATGGAATAGAATGGAATAGAATGGAATGGAAGAGAATGTATAACCCATTGATTAATCTGTCATCAGGCATTGAACCTTAAAACGTCGGAAAAAAAACCTTCTCGGTGGAATGGAATGGATGATCCATCAATTAATCTGTCATCAGGCTTTGAACCTTAGAACAACCGAAAAAACCTTTTTCGTGGGATGAAATGGAATGGAATGAAATAGAAGAGAATGGAATGGATGACTTATCAATGAATTTGTCATCAGGCTTTGAACCTTGAAACGACCGAAACCAACCTTTTTCGTGGAATGGAATAAAATGCAATGGAATAGAAGAGAATCGAATGGATGACCCATCAATGAATTTGTCATCAGGCTTTGAACCTTAAAACGATGAAAAAAACCAGTTTCGTGGAATGATATGTAATGGAATGGAAGAGAATAGAAAGGAATGGATGACCCCTCAATTAATCTGTCATCAGGCTTTGGACATTGAAACGAAGGGAAAAAAATCGTGGAATGGAGGGGAATAGAATAAGATGGAATTGATGACCGATCAATTCATTGGTCATCAGGCTTTGAACCCTGAAACGACGAAGGAAAAACTTTTTCGTGGGATGGAATGGAATAGAATAGAATGGAATGAATGATCCATCAATTAATCTGTCATCAGGCTTTGAACCTTGAAATGACCGAAAAAAAACCTTTTTCGTGGATTAGAATAGAATGCAATCGAATAAAATAGAATGCAATAAATGACCCATTAATAAATTTGTCATCGGGCTTTGAACCCTGAAACGACGGAAAAAACTGTTTCGTGGAATGGTATGTTATCGAATGGAATGTAATGGATGACCCATCAATCAATGTTTTATCAGGCTCTGAACCTTGAAACGACGGAAAAAAAACTTTATTGTAAAAAGGAATGGAATAGATGACCCATCAATTAATTTGTCATCAGGCTTTGAACCTTGAAACAACAAAAAAAACTTTTTCGTGGAATGGAATGGAATGGATGACCCATCAATTAATCTGTCATCAGGCTTTGAACCTTGAAACGACGAGAAAAAACGTTTTAATGGAATAGACTGGAATGGATGACCCATCAATTAATCTGTCATGAGGCTTTGAACCTTGAAACGACCGAAAAAACTTTTTCCGTGGAATGGAATGGAACGTAATGGATGACCTATCAATTAATCTGTCATCAGGCTTCAAACCTTGAAACGACGAAAAAAAAACTTTTTCGTGGAATGGAATGGAATGGAATAGATGACCCATCAATTAATCTGTCATCAGGCTTTGAACCTTGAAACGACCGAAAAAAACCTTTTTCGAGGAATTGAATGGAATGCAATGGAATAAAATAGATTAGAATGGATGACCCATCAATTAATTTGTCATCAGGCTTTGAACCTTGAAACGACGAAAGAAATTTTTTTTCGTGGATTAGAATGGAATGCAATGGAATGGATGATTCATCAATTAATCTGTCATCAGGCTTCGGAAGTTGAAACAACGGAAAAAAACCTTTTTCGTGGAATGGAATGGAATGTAATGGATGACCCATCAATTAATCTGTCATCAGGCTTTGAACCTTGATCCGACGGAAAAAAACTTTCTCGTGGAATGGAATGGAATGGAATAGAATGGAATGGATGACCCATCAATTAATCTGTCATCAGGCATTGAAACTTGAAACGATGGAAAAAAACCTTTTTCGTGGAATGGAATGGAATAGAATGAATGGAATGTAATGGATGACCCATCAATCAATCTGTCATCAGGCTTTGAACCTTGAAACGACGAAAAAAGAACTTTTTCGTGGAATGAAATGGAATAGAATGGAATGGATGACCCACCAATTAATCTGTCATCAGGCATTGAAACTTGAAACGACGGAAATAAATTTTTTTCGTGGAATGGAATGGAATAGAATGGATGACCCATCAATTAATCTGTCATAAGGCTTTGAACATTGAAACGAAGGAAAAAAAACTTCGTGGAATGGAATGGAATAGAACAAGATAGAATTGATGACCGATTAATTAATTGGTCATCAGGTTTTGAACCGAAAAAAACCTTTTTCGTGGAATAGAATGAAATGCAATGGAATAGAATAAAATGGAATGAATGACCCATCAATTAATTTGTCATCAGGCTTTGAATCTTAAAACGACGGAAGAAAAACTTTCTCATGGAATGGAATGGATGGGAATGGATTGCAGTGGATGACCCATCAATCAATCTGTCATCAACCTTCGAACCATGAAACGACCGAAAAAAACCTTTTTCGTGCAATGAAATGGAATGCAATGAAATAGAATAGAATGGAATGGATGACTCATTAATTAATCTGTCATCAGGTTTTGAGCATTGAAACGAAGGAAAAATATTTTTTTTCGTGGAATGGAATGGAATAGAATAAAATGGAATTGATGACCGATGAATTTATTTGTCATCACGCTTTGAACCTTGAAACGACGAAAAAAAACTTTTTCGTGGAATCAAATGGAATAGAATGGAATGTAATGGATGACCCATCAATTAATCTGTCGACAGGCTTTGAACCTTGGAATGACGAAAAAAAACTTTTTCGTAGAATGGAATAGAATGGAATGGATGACCCATTAATTAATCTGTCATCAGGCTTTGAACCTTGAAACGACCGAAAAAAACCTTTTTCGTGGAATAGAACGGAATGCAATGGAATCGAATAGAATGGAATGAATGACCCATCAATTAATTTTTCATCAGGCTTTGAATCTTGAAACGACGAAAGAGAAACTTTTTCGTGGAATGGAATGGATTGGAATGGATGACCAACAATTAATCTGTCATCAGGCTTTGAATCTTGAAACGACCAAAAAAAAACCTTTTTCGTGGAATATAATGGAATGCAATGGAATAGAATAGAATGGAATGGATAACCCATCAATTAATTTGTCATCAGGCTTTGAACCTTGAAACGACGAAAAAATGCTTTTTCGTGGAATGAAATGTAATGGAATGGAATGTAATGGATGACCCATCACTTAATCTGTCATCCGCTCTGAGCATTGAATCGACGGAAAAACAACTTTTTCGCGAAAAGGAATGGAATGGATGACCCATCAATTAATTTGTCACAAAAAACTTTTCACAAATGGATCCACCCAAATGATTTTTGTCATTTTTCACCTTGACCCGTAAAGAATTTCATGCTCGTAAATAGCTTAATCGTGGTCCCCAGGCAATTTCCCATTCAAAATACAGGCTTTGAACCTTGAAACAACGAAAGAAAACTTTTTCGTGGAATGGAATGACCCATCAATAAATTTGTCACAAAATACTTTTCGCAAATGGATCTGCCAAAATGAGTTTTGGCACTTTTAAGCATGATCCGTAATGATTTTTTTATCGCAATTAGCTTATTTGTGTTTACCAGAAAATTTCCGATTCTAAGCACACGCTTTAAACCTTCAAACAACTTTTTTTTTAAGCAATGCAGACCTTCTGTGATAGTAAATCGCTGATAGTAAATACTGCTATATACAGGTATATATAGGTATATGTATACTGGAATATGCAGGCATACAGCATGTAATGCAACTACCTAGCACGAGTATGTTAGTGTTCTAGTGCGTGACGAGCCGAGAAAAACCCGTTTTTTTTTTAAATGTCCGAAGATAAAAATTGACGGAATAATTAACTTTACAAGTCGGCAAATCACAGGTAAGTGTAGGAGAAATGTTAAACAGGTAATCGGCGGTGGTAGAGGATGAAAGATATCCGCCGTGGATTGATTGCACACACACAGCGTAACAGAGTTTCGGCGCGTGTTTGAAACAAGTGAGCGCGAATCACGTATCGACAGCGCTCTTCACACGACTGCTGCCAATTCCGATACACATATTATACATGTATTTTGACCAAAAAAATATAATGTACAGAAAACGTCATACGATATCGTAATTTTTAAAAAATCTTCACTTAATATCAACTTATTATCAAGTTTTGATACCAACTTGATATCAAATTTGACATCAACTTGATATCAACTTGATGAGAAATATAATCGAAATTTTTTCCTTTTTTGACAATTATTCAATTACAAGAAAAGTTTTTTAATTGCCCATCTGATGAAACAAATTTTTAATTCAAGAGAATTTTCGACAAAATAAAGAAGAAATTTCACCACATTGATATCAAATTTGATGAAAATTCATCTTCCTTTCTTTGAAAAATCTCTCCGATAAAACATTTTTTAAATGAGAAGAAAAATGTTTCAATTTTTCTTAAGAGAATTAAATTTCTTTTGAGATTATTGCAAAATTTCTCTTCTAATTTAATAATTTCTCAACAAGGATAACTTTTCGATGAAATTCGATATCAATTCATATCAAATTTGATATAACATCCTAAATGATAAAAAAAATGTCATCGAAAATTTCTTTTTTTTTTAGAAATTAGTTAATTAGAAGAGAAATTTTTAATTAGAAAGCGTTTCTAAAGAAAAAAAGAAGAAGAAAGAAAAGGAAGGAACAATTTCAATAATTTCTATTTAAATGATTTCTCAAAAAGAAGATGTTTTCGGTGAAATATTTTGATTATTTAGAACGTCAAAACTTGATATCAACTTGATACCAAATTTGATATCAATTTGACAAAAGTACTTCTTTCTCATTACAAATTTTTTTAATTAGAAAAGACTGAAAAATTCTCTTCTCATTAAATAGTTACTCAAAGAGAATAAATTTTCGATGACATTTGATATCGAATTTGATATCTATTTTGTAAAAATTCTTTTTCTCTTTTTTCTTTAAAAATTCTCTCTGATATTCTGTCTATTTAAATAATTTCTTAAAAAGAAGAAATTTTCGATAAAATTTCATATCAAGTTTTGATATTACATCCTTAATGATAAAAAAAATTACATCGATTATTTTTTTCACTTGATTTTCAACCAATAGGAGCTTAGCATTTGACATCGCGTGGCATCGCAAGACGAAATTATATCGGTAATTTTTAGAAAATTTCCCGGCTGTTGTTAGGTAACAAGCGAAATTTTTTCAATAGCTTGTAACCCACGTACCGATCAGTAACGTCAAATTCATTGAGATGAGCGAAAAAAATCAACTATGTCGAATATAATTTTTAATAAAGCTAAGCGATTTTTCTCACAAAGATGTTAAATTAAAAGCTCCTATTGGTTGAAAATCGAGTGAAAAAAATAATCCGCCGAATATCCCTTGTGCTTGGAAATTCTTCGGGTATTTCCCTCAAGCTTCCCTGCCTAGTGGCATGCGTGTGGAGTTTGGCACAAAATCCCTCGCGCTGCGCGTTCGGGATTTTGATCTGCCCAACTTCACACGCATATCACTAGGCAACGAAGCTATCGGGAAATACCCGATAATTTCCGAGCACTATGATAACTGAAAATCTCTTCTTGTTCTGAAATTATTTAACCCTTTCAGGGGCACTGGGACAAACGCTGTCCCACCTGTTTTGTCTCAGTTTTTTTCACTGTTCTGATAGATTTTTGCACTTTTTTATGGCACTCTTTAGACTCTTAAGGATCTAAGTTATCAGATTTTTATGATAAAGTGCGGATATTGTTTATTTACCATTAGTTATAAACAACTAAAGTACAAAAAAACACGGATGTCTCAGGATAAATTCGTTCGTGGCTAAACGAAAAGTCCTAGAGCTTTAAACAAATGTTCACATGTATTTAGTATCTTATACCATAACATATATTTTTTTCAGAATTTTTCGGAAGTTGGTTTTTGGTTTTTTTTTGAAAATTGAGAAAATACGGAAAAAATACTATTCGTGCGGGAAAAATCGTTGGTTTGAATGCAGTTCTTGTTGAATCAACCTGAAATTTTGTATGCAAAGGTTTTCAGGGTCCCTGATCACGAATCCGGCATCATAAATTCAAAATTCAAGATGGCGTATCCAATATGACGGCCCACTCATGTAATAACAGTATCTGAGCCCCACCCTATAATAATTCGCACTCACCACGACCCACACCTACTTGCAATAAGCAACAGTGATAGTGGTAACCGTTGCGATGGTAACCATTGCCATGGTAACCGTTGTCAAGGTCACTTTTGCTCTGGTAACCGTTGCTATGGCAACCATTGTTATGGTAACCGTTGCTACGGTAACCGTTGCTATGATAACCGTTGCTATGGTAACCATTGCTATGGTAACCGTTGCTATGGTAACTGTTGCTATGGTAACAGTTTCTATGGTAACAGTTGCTATCGTAACCTTTGCTATGGTAACCTTTGCTATGGTAACCGTTGCTATGATAACCGTTGCTATGGTAACCGTTGCTATGGTAACCGTTGCTATGGTAACTGTTGCTATGGTAACAATTTCTATGGTAACAGTTGCGATCGTAACCTTTGCTATGGTTACCTTAGCTATGGTAACCTTTGCTATGGTAACCGTTGCTATGGCAACCGTTGCTATGCTCCCCACGTCCACGTCGTTAGTTTCTGGTCACGTCAAGAGGGAGGAATAATGGCAGTAGTGGACCTCTTCTGGTTTATGTAATTGTGGCGCCGAAATCGTAATTAGTGGACTCAAAAACCTTCGTGTACTCATTTCTTTGTAAATTGAACAAAAAAACGCAAGGTTAGCCCATTACAGTGGCTATATTGGATCCGCCATTTTGAATTTCATGATTTCGATTTCGAAATCGTAATCAACAACCCCAAAACCCTTCAGTACTTATTTGTTTATAAATTCAACAAAAATCAGTAAAGTTAGGCGTTGACAGTAGCTTTATTGGATCTGCCATTTTGAATTTCGTAATTTCGATTTCAGAATCGTGATTCGCGACCCCAAAAATCCCCATACACTTATTTCTCCGTAAAGTGAACAAAAAAACTCAAGGTTAGTCCATTACAGTGGCCATATTGGATCAGTCATTTTGAATTTCGTGATTTTAATTTCAAAATCATAGTCAGCGACTTCAAAAACCCCTGAGTAATCATTCGTTTGAAAATCCAACAAAAAATAGTAAAGTTAAGCAATGACAGTAGTCATATTGGATCCGTCATTCCGAATTTAGTAATTTTGAGTTCAAAATCGTAATTAGCGACCCCGAAAACATAATGATTACCGATAAACGTTTAAATCCATTGAGCAGAAAAATGTGCCCCTCAAAGGGTTAATCAGAAGATTAATTTTTTAATTTATTTTCTGATTAAAGAAATTTTTAATTAGAGTTAATTTTTGACGAAGGAAAGGAAGAATTTTTATCGAATTGATATGAAATTAGATGTCAAGTTGATATCAAATTTGATATAAATTCATCTTTCTTTCATCTTTATTCTTTCTTCTTTTCAAAATTTTCTTTAATTAAACATTTAAATTTAATTTAAATTATAAGTGAAACATGTCGAATGATATTGCCCAAGCCAGAACAGGCAATTTTAAAATTCAGAAATTTTCGCAACAAAGAGAGCGTTCCGTTTGTCATTTACGTTTATCTGGAATGTCTCCTCGAGCCAATTATTGGGCAACAGAATAATAAAAAACGCACACCTCGCACTATCAGTCATCAAAAACACACACCTCACAGTAACGGTCATTATTTTAATTGTTCATTAGGCGATTCAATGGCGGAATATAAGAACTATCGCGGTAAAGATTGCATAAACTGGTTTATGCAGGAATTGGTGAAATTATCAAGCAGTCTTGATGCGCGAATACGAACGGTCGTACCGATGGAACAATTGAACACCGAGAATCGTCGTAAATTCCATTCAGCGAAAATTTGTCACATACGTGAAAAACCCTTTGTTGCTGGATGTGTGAAAGTTCATGACCATTGTCATTTTTCGGGGAAAATCCATGCTGCGGATCATCAAGATTGTAATTTGAATTACACAAAATCACTCGTAGTTCCCGTCGTCTTTCACAATCTCTCAGGTTACGATTCGCATTTTTTTATTCGAGCATTGGCCACGGAATTCGAGGGGACGGTACAACTTGCTCGTGAATTGAGAACAATATATTTCATTTACAAAAGTCGTCGAAGGTACATGTATACACTATCGATTCATTGATTCATACCGTTTCATGTCGAGTAGTCTTAAGAAATTGGCCTCTTATCTCACAACTGACTGCAAATTGATTACACGTAAGCATTGTAATAGTGCAGTGGAACTGGAGATATTGGCGAGAAAGAGGTTTTTCTCTATGATTATCTCGACAATTGAACGAGACTCGAGAAGACTGAATTACCGAGTAAAGATAAATTTCACTCTAAAGTCCACAACGAGGACATTACGGACGATGATTATGCACATGCACGCGACATTTGGACAACATTTAACATAAAAACTTTAGGTGAATATTCGGACTTGTACCTCAAGACTGATATATTGCTTCTTGCTGATATTTTTGAAAACTGTCGATCCAACTGCTTGACGGCATATAATCTTGATCCACTGCACTCTTACAAAGCGTCAGGTCTTGCATTCGATGCTATGCTCAAATGCACTAGTATTGAACTCCAACTCTTCTGTTGTACCCCAGATACCTCAATTACGGAATACTACAAATATTCCAAATCGCGATACGCACGTGTCCCAGATTTAGCAATTGTTGTCATTTCATCATAATGCACGCGCGTTCGAACTCGAGCAGGTGCAATTGTGCAGGTCAGCAATTACGCAAGCGACGCATCATCGGCGTCTTGGCCAAGCACTGCCACGTCAGCAGTTTTACTAAATACGAAAATCTCGTAATTCATGTTATCTTAACCGAATTACGAATATAAATACTAATATCTTGTACTAAGAAATTATTGTTAAATCAATAATATGATAACAAAGAAATGCTTACGTGATTGCGCTCTTTCCCGTATATAACGGACCCGAGAGCAGACACAAAACAGTTCTGACTCAAAGTACCAACCTGCACGACTGGTCCGACGAGGCGAGCGCAACGCGCCTCTGTTAATTATTACCATTTGTATTTTCCATTTCTACGATAATAAAATATTCTTTTATACGACTACCTTTGGTTCGACTCATTTGGGTTCTAACCCTTAATCTGGTAAGATCCCGATCAAAATAACGGAGTAATCTCAAACTCTCGCCAGTCAGAGTAGCTAACTGAATTTTGGCGATACAACACTTCACTGACATTGACATGCTGTTATCTATCGAGCGGGGTATTCAGGGTGGTGTGGCCCAATGCTCGAATAGATACGCGAAAGCCAATAATCGGTACGTGAATTCCGACTTCATTCAAGACGAAGATGAGGGCTACTTGATGTATTTTGATATCAAGAATTTATACGGTGCAGCGATGAGTAATTCACTGCCCTATGGCTTTTTTGAGTGGGTTGTCCGTTGTAAAATCAACAGGCTGTTTTTTGGATAATAGCTCGACTAATCCA
>OX333073.1:36689776-36757276 GCA_946863875.1 Alloplasta piceator
ACTTGGCGTCCTTTTCGTACATCTCAGAAGTTTTTCTCGATTGATTTCGCTCCTTTTTGAAACTTTATTAATGCCATGTATACTCAGATATATGTACATATAGCATTATCTATATATATACATACAAATTGGGATCTGATAAAATTCGTGAGTCATCTGTTGTTACATTTTGAAATTAAAACCGGGGTGCATCGCTTGTCACAACGTAATAATTAACATTAGTGGTTTTTAAAAATTGAACAAAAATGTCAGAGATAAGTGTGCTTACATCCCACAAACCATCCAAAAAACAATGGTATGTTCGGTACATGGGTTTCAAAAAAACCGCGAATCAACGTTCTATAATTTTCCTAAAAAAAATGCACGTTGCATATGCGTAAAAAATTTATTTCGGTAACATTGAAAAAGTGGAGCAGCTCCAAGCATGGAAAAATGCTTCGAGGATTCATATCTTGTAGAATATGCTACTTGACTCATGGTTAACCTCAAAAAACGCATTTCACCGGATGAGTAAAATTCGTTTTTTGACGAGGTTAAGTACGAGTCAAGTAGCATATTCTACAAGATGTAAATGTTACACTAAGGAAAAAACGAAATTTCGCTGACTAGGCGTTGAACCAGACCATTGGCAAATATCATGAATAGTAAAAACTACCATTATCAGCCATTAATATTTATAACTTCTATTATATTTATACGGTAAGTATACTATTGCACGGTTTAGACAGTCGATTGCACCCCATTCTGCGCGATAATGAATTTGGCCACGCCTTCATGTCAGATCGCAATAGTACAACTATGAATATATAGTATTAATTTTAAATTTGATTTTGGTTTAGCGTGAAATTGAAGTTGGATTTCAATTTAGTCTGAAATTCAAGTTAGATTTCAGTTTAGCCTAAAATTAAAGTTCAGTTTTGACATAACCTAAAGCTTAAGTTAGATTTCGATTTATTAGCTAACATGATGCTATGTATTCATGGGTATATATATTAAGACGGCCCCGGTAAGCCAGGGTCCCCAAAGCGCAGACTACGGCACTACATAACGTTCCAAAAGCACGAAATCCATGAGCCAATGAAGAGCGAGCCAGTAGATGTCGACATAAGGCACCAATCAGGAACACGACGACGACACCAAGCGCCTATCAGGGGGCCCGAAGATCACGCGACCCGTGAACGGCAAATCACAAAATATTAAAAACACGAAATACACGCCAAACACACACACAACGAAGAGGACGGAACAACCAATGAAGAAGAACGAGCACCGGGAAAACCGGGTATAAAAGGGCGACCGAAAACCGAGGAAAGGTACTCGAGATCGAGCCATACGACGAAGCTATCCTCTGGCCTCAGGTAGGGGGATAGTCTGGAAGTAGGCGGAATCAAAAAGAAAAAAGGAGAAAGGTCGCTGCGAAAGCGAACAGGAGAGGCGATAAGTTCCCGGCGCAAACGTATGCAGCGAGAAGGAGAGGAGGGGAGAGACGACACGTCACGACATACACACACACTATCACAAAAAAATCACTAGGCCGATTTCAAGCCCAAAGGAACAATTTGGAGATAGTAAAACTACACGAACACACAGCGGAGACGAGCCGGAACAAAGTAAAAATCCCTCAGGTCGGGGAACGGAGCGTGAGCCGAGAAATCACGGCCTTAACGGGAGCAAGGGACACACACACGCACCACCACGCATCCACCGCCACCCGCAAGGGCCATACGTCGACACCACACACAAAGGACGAAGAAAACGGGCATCGGCGACGTCCACGGCTGTCCACGAGAGGCCAGACACACACACGGCCGACATTTATTACAAGAATACACAAAAATACACTAAATAAACCCGAAAAACACACCAAAAGGCGACGACGTGAGAAAGCACGCCGTCACCACACCACGCACCGCCGCCATCTTGTGCCGAGTATTCGGAAATCGATCAAGCATCGACCACATCGATCCAGTGGGAACCACAGGGAGAGCGTTGGCCAATCAGAGCAGCGCGACAGTAAGGAACGGTGGAACGAGGGAGAACAGCAAGGCGCAGCCCCCCCCCCCCGCCCCCACGCAGCCCGCTCTGACGGAGAGCATAGAGAGAGCGCCCGTGAACCGGAGCCCGCGCGCACAGCACGAGAGCGCGGCCAACCCATACGCCGCGAGAGCGTGAGCAACCCCCACTACGCAGCCCGCTCTAACGGAGAGCATAGAGAGAGCGCCCGTGAACCGGAGCCCGCGCGCACAGCACGAGAGCGCGGCCAACCCATACGCCGCGAGAGCGTGAGCAACCCTCACTACGCAGCCCGATCTAACGGAGAGCATAGAGAGAGTGCCCGTGAACCGGAGCCCGCGCGCACAGCACGAGAGCGCGGCTAACCCATACGCCGCGAGAGCGCAAGCAACCCCCACCAAGCAGCCGACATTCGCGAGAAGCTGAGCGAGAGGATCACGAAAGAGAGAGGGCAGCAGCGTACAACGGCCAGCCAACCACAACACCAAGCCACAAGCCCGCCAAAATACTATTATTTCGAATCAACCTATTGAACACACGGCTTCGAAACTTGTACAGAAACAAATAAATAATCGAAACAGATCAGTTTAAGTCAGAAAATAAGTAAATTTGGGAGTTTCACCCTAAACTTGGTCTATCACGCTTTACTTTCGAGTCGGGATCCGAATCCTGGCGGTACGTCATCGCACTATCGCATAAATTAATGCTCACGATATTCGCTACCGTTACAATATATATATACATATATATATATATATATATAGATGATGCTATATATATACATAGATGATCTACATGTATGAAAATCCTATGTATAACGCTATATATGCAGATATGCTCTATATATGTAGATAATGCTATATTTAAAGGAATCGAATCTCGAAGGACCAGCCTAATATTCATTGAGACCTGAAATAACGACCACTTAAATATACGCCTTATGAATAAAATACATTATAATCTTCAATGACCACCCCAATAGAAATTGAAACCTTAAATAGCGGCCACTCTAATATACGTCGTATAAATACATATTATAACGCTTTTTGCGTTATGGACAATCCGGAAAACAATGTGAAGGGACGGGACCGGGATTAGAAGCCGGGACCTCTCGATTGCCGGTCGAGTGCTCTTCCAACTGAGCTATCCAACCCGCTTCCGACATTATTTCCGAATTGTCCATATGTACACGATTTCATGTTACAATCTCCCCTGCCAGAGTCGAGCCGCCATCTAGCAGCTCGTACTCGAACTCAAACGCAAACTCAACTCAAACGCAATGGGTACAACAGACTGGGATTGTCTGAGGGGGGGGGGTATAAGGTATGGGAAGGTGTACTACAGGCGCCGGCCTGAGGGAGGAGTGGGGGAGCTTGGCTAGCAGAAAGGTGGGAGATGGATCTCAGGGATTTGGATTCTTTTCACACGGCAACCAAGAAATTAATTTTCCGTGGTTATTCAGAGGCCCCGCCCCACGTCAGGCGCCGCTTATAACGCTTTTTGCGTTATGGACAATTCAGAAAAAAATGCGAAGGGACGGGACCGGGATTCGAACCCGGGACCTCTCGATTGCCGGCCTAGTGCTCTTCCAACTAAGCTATCCAACTGGCTATCGACATTATTTCCGAATTGTCCATATGTACACGATTTCGTGTTACAATATATAAACATAAACAAGTTTTGAATCTCGAATAATCACCTTTATATATATCATATAATACGAATACATATAAATATTTAAAGGAATCGAATCTCGAAGAAGCACCCTAATATATATCATAATATACGTATATAAAATGTTTAAAGAAATCGAATCTCAAATGACCACCACAATATAAATTCAGACCTGAAATAGCAGCTACCCTAATATATATCGTATAAATACATATGAGGTAATCCAGCGCAAGTGTGTAAACCCGTTTTCCTCACCCTTTCGGATTTGTGTCATTTTTCTTATATGATCGCATTGAGTCTAAAATACACCCTTATATTTTTTTAGATTTTTGAAACATCCCTCATTTAAAAGAAAACAAAATTTCTGAAAAAACACCATTTTTTTTAAATCTGAAAAAAATCT
This sequence comes from Alloplasta piceator, assembly GCA_946863875.1. NCBI lineage: Eukaryota > Metazoa > Arthropoda > Insecta > Hymenoptera > Ichneumonidae > Alloplasta > Alloplasta piceator. Next base: position 36,693,867 of record OX333073.1, read on the forward strand.
GAAAAACCGTGAAAAGATATCAAAATTTTCAAGCTATTACCCGTAGTGAGCAGACTTTTTTTCTGTGTTTTACGTGATGGATTAGAAAAAAAAATTTTTTGAACGCCATTTTTTAAAAATCCAAAAAAATTCTGAAAAAACAGTGATAATAAATAAAAAATTTCAAGCTATTACCCGTAGACGGCAGATTTTTTTTCTGTGGTTTACAAGCTATTAACGTTCTGAAAATTCCAAAAAATTCTTACCAATTATTTTAGTAATAATTCGTACCATTTATTTCGGTACTTAAATTGAGTATCTGCTCAATCTGGCCAATCGTGTGACGAAGAAATGTTGAAGAATTTTCATGATGATAGAATTCGAGAAAATTCACACAATATCATTATATCTCAGCGTTACGTGGGCGGATCAACATAAAAATGGTATCGATGGAAGCTAATTTTTTTCAAGATAACTATAGTTTGTAAATGTTAAAAAATTTGTAGTGTTTTTCAGTAATATCGAATCAAAATGTAGAAGGGGCGTGTTCCGAGGCATATTCGCGTATATAAAGTACGCGGCAGTCTCGACTGGGATGCTCTTAGTTTTTTTGAATACTTGGTGTCGGGACGCTGCCGCATCTTTTGATATCCCAATATATACAGATACATACCTCTATATACCTGTATATACCTGTACATACCTGTTTATACCTTTATATACCAGTATATACTTGTATATATCTGTATATACCTGTATATATCGGTATATATTTGTATCCACCAGTATATACTTGTATCTACTTGTATATACTTATTATATACAAAAACGTACCTGTATATACATGCATATACCTTAGACTGATTCAAAAAAGCGAATGTTTTTTGTTTTTCGAAGAAACGCATTAAATACTTTCGGAAAGGTGAAAAAAGATGCCTGTTAAAGTAGAGCTCTTAATAAAAAGATTTAGAGGTTCCTCTTTCCATATTTTTATTTCCCATTTAAATAACACGGGAAAGAAAAATTCCAAACTTTCACATTTTATATCTCAGCTTCAAGACAATGCACCAAAATGAACGACATATATGCTTGTAGAGAATTAAACGCTCTACAAAAAAGATCTTCTATGATTTTTCAATAAACTCACTCCTTCAAAAGTTATTCACGTTCTAATATATGTGTATATTAGACTGTGAATATGGGTGAATTTATGTCGGTTATTTCTTTAAAAATTAGGTTATTCATGTTAATGTAATATAAACTTTTGTTTCAGGAAAGGTTTTACGATATTTAGTAATAAGTTTCAACATTTTGCCGGAAATTAAAAAAAAAAGTTAAACTTACTCGAAATTTAAACTGAACCTTGAATAACATTTGAAGGAGTGAGTTTATCGAAAAATCATAGGATATCTTTTTTGTAGAGCGTTCAATTCTCTACAAGAATATGTGTTATTCATTTCGATGCATTGATTTGAAGCCGAGATATAAAATGTCAATGTTTGAATTTTTTTTTCCCCGTGTTATTTAAATGGGAAATAATAATATGCGATGAGAGACCTCTAAATATTTTTATAACAAGCTCTAATTTTAACAGGCATCTTTTTTCACCTTCCCGAAAATATTTAATGCGTTTCGTCGAAAAACAAAAAAAAAAGTCGCTTTTTTGAATCAATCTAATATACCTGTATATACCCGTATATACCTGTGAATGCCTTTACATACCCGTATATACCTGTGAATGCCTTCACATACCAGTATATACCTGTATATACCAGTATATACCTGTATATACCAGTATATACCTGTATATATCTGTACTAGGGTCCGTGCGGCTCGGGTGCTACGCGCCCTCGCGTCGTAAAGGTTCAATTCTAACCCAAACCTCGACTCCCGCCCACTACCTTCCCCCACCCACACGCTCCCCGGTCCCATCCCCGCCGCCCCAACCCTCTGCTCGATTCGCGATTCCATGGCCAACTTCACCCCGCTCTATTCTCGATTCCATAGCCAACTTCACCCCGCTCGATTCTCGGTTCCATGGCCAATTTCACCCCGTTCGATTCTCGATTCCATGGCCAACTTCGCCCTCGCATCGTTAAGGTTTGGGTTAAGGTTCCGAGGTTTGGGTTCTGGATTCTTGCACACGGCGGCAGCGGCGGCAGCGGCGGCGGCGGCGGCGGCGGCGGCGGCGGCGAAATATTTATATAATATAGAGAGATGTACCTGTATATACCAGTATATACCTGTATATCCTAGTATATACATGTCTATACCTATATATACCCGAATTAACCTGTATTTACCAGTATATACTTATATTTACCGGCATTCTTTCGCGACGTGACATATTATGTGAAATCAAAACGTATGCCGGGATGCAATATAGGTGACAAGTTGAAAAAAAAATATATAGGAAAAACTAAGAATAAAAAAAAATTCACTTTTTTCCACGATATGTTCACTCAATTTTAAGTAACAATGTACCACGCACTGTATTTATCTTATATTACCCCTACAGCACATGACATTGCTGCAATGTTGTCATATTGCTCGTGCAATGATACATTGCAGATATGTCGTGGCAACATTGCTACGCAACATTGCACTAAAACTTCTCAGCGATGTTTCGGGAATGTTCCTAAGCAACATACCTGCAATATTTTGTTAAAACGTTGCGAGTTCATTGCAGCAATATTGGTGAGATCGAACTTCAAATTTTACAACTACACGAGCGTAATAAATATGAAAAAGATCAATTGAAAAACATCTATTCATTTATTCTTCATAAAATATCAATAACGATTGATTTCGAGTCATTTTCTTTTTTTTTTCTTTTTTCATATTTATTTTCAAATTTTTGTTGTGTTTCTGACACTAATAAGACATGTGATATTAATAATATTAAGACATGATGATATTCGTATTGAAAAAATGTTTAATGTCAAAAAAGCTATAAAACCAAAATATATTTTGTTTTTGGATGATTCTCACTATATACTGTAACGGGAGGACCTCGGGCCTGCCACAATATCGGCACTTCGCCTGATATCCGTTAGGTGGCGGTGGTCGGTGGGCGCTCTCGCACTGGTGAGAGAGCCACCGAGCACCGATAAAGGTCCGGTGTATTACCAGCATCGGGGTCTTCAATTAACAATCAATGGTTGGAACATTCACCTGCGCTCTGTGGTCGCGTAGTCATATGGACTTGAAACTACATCTTTTTATACACTCAGTCGAAAAATTAAAGGAACAGAAAAATTTTCGAGATTTTTCAGTGATTTTCCAAAGGCTGTAACTTTGTTAATTTTGGTTGTAAAAATTTTTCAAAAAAAGCATTTTGAAGCTTGGATTTTCTACTTTCGGAATCTCAAGTCAATAATTTTGTATGGGCATCACCCTCGACGGAGCCGAAAGAAATATCACGGTAAAAATTTTCTCGAAATTTTTGCTTTTTTCAAAACAGTCGGTGGGTTCCAAAACATTTTTTCGAACATAATCAGCTATGGATCGCTTAGCTGTATTCTTTGGCTTCAATGTGCTCTTTTATTTCTCGTTCTATGATTATTTTTCGCTGAGATATCGGTAATTAAAAAAAAATTCGTCTTTTTTTTATCTTTGATATCTCTGGAATTAATGATCGTACAGCGAGTAAACGCTGGGTTTCGGAAGCTTGAATCTACCCTCTATAAGTGTCTGTTATTATCATAAACTGAAATAAATTGTTTTCTTGCTTAATTTTGACTTGAAAATGTCCAAAAAATTAGCTTTTTTCTTGTATTAGAAAATCTACCACAACCTTGCAGATATTGCGAAAAATACCAATGTTTTGAGGTCCTTTTTCAGCTCAATACATACCTAACAACCATGCTAATTTTCAAAACAATCGGTCGAACTGTTTTTTGTGACCAAGCCATCAAACTTTTAGAAAAATTGAAGGAACGCGTTTATTAATCCTTAATGACTAATTAATTGATGGTGTTGAAAATCAATTGAAAAGTTTTTTTTTCTCTCCAATTTGCATTTAATGAGCGTGAAATCGGAAAAAATCCACATTTCGAAAAAAAAAATTTTTGTTTGAAAATTAATTTATTTTCGATTTTTTCAATTTGAATAAAAAAATTTATTACCATTGTTTTCAAAATTTTATTTCGATATTTATTAAATATTGAATGCAAAATTGTGAAAAAAATGCCAAAACAATTTTTTTTTCAAATTTCAAAAAAAAAACTTAAAATTAAGAAAAAATTTTTTTTTTTCGAAATTCGGACTTTTTCTAGCATTTCACGCTCGTTAAATGCAAATTTGAGGGGAAAAAAAAATTTTCCAAAATTTTTTAACAACATTAATTGGTCATTAAAGATCAATAAACGTGTTCCTTCAATTTTTCTAAAAGTTTTATGACTCGGTCACAAAAAACGGTTCGACCGATTGTTTTGAAAATTGGCAAGATTTTCAGGTATGGATTCAGCTAAAAAAAACCTTAAAACATTGGTGTTTTTCGCAATATCTGCAATGTTGTGGTAGATTTTCTGAAACAAGAAAAAAGCTAATTTTTTCTGACTGTTTCAAGTCAAAATTAAGCATGAAACAATTATTTTTATTTATGATAATAACGGGCTCTTATAGAGGGTAGATTTTAATTTCCGAAACCTACCGTTTGCTCGCTGTACGATCATTAGTTCCAGAGATATCAAAGATTTAAAAAAAGTCGAATTTTTGTTCAATCGCCGATTTCTCAGCGAAAAATAGTCCTAGAACAAAAATAAAAAAAGCGAATTGAAGCCAAAGAATTCAGCTACACGATACATAGATTGGTTGAGTTTTTTTTTGAGCTCATCGACTGTTTTAAAAAAAGCAAAAATGTCGAGAACATTTTTGCCGTTATATTCCTTCCGACTGCGTCGAGGGTGATGCCCATAAAAATCGTTTCACTTGAGATTCCAAAAGTAGAAAATTCAAACTTCAAAATGCATTATTGAAAATTTTCTACGACCTAAATTAACAAAGTTTCAGCCTTTGGAAAATCGCTGAAAAATCTCGAAAATGTGGCTGTTCCTTTAATTTTTTGACTGAGTGTATGATGCGATAATTCAAATGATAAAGTTTCCATTGTAGGTAATATTCCTAAAATATTGAATATGTAATACGAATTATATTGCTGAAATATTGCATATTGTTTGGATGCAATATTTCTGGAATATTGCAGAACATTGCAGCAATATTTCAATCGTCGGACATAGCAACGTTCCAGCAATGTTTTTTGAAATATTACAATGCTGTCATGCAACATTCCAGCAACATTGCAGGAATATTGTGTGCTGTAGGGGTATTATCAGTATGGTTTATTAAAATATGATATGCCAATTTCGCCGACTAATCATCGGTATTCTCCTATTCCAGCCGACTCTGGAATGAATTTTTTTAGGCGAGCCCAAACTGATACCTAAATTGTAATAAAAATTCATTCCAGAGTCGACAGGAATAGGAAAATACCGATGATTAGTCGGCAAAATTGGCATGTCATATTTTTATGAACCATACTGATAATAATATAAGGTAAATACAATGCGTAGATGCTACAACAGAGAAGACTGGTCCATTTCGATCCACTCTGTAAATAATTGCTTTACTTTTTTTGCTGTCAAATAAATGCAAAGTCATTTAACAAGCATTTTTGTATTTTTTCATGCAAAAAATAATCTTGAGGTCGATTAAGGTACCTCTTAGACTTGGCTGTTCGCTTCCACCTTTCGCGTGATACATTGTTCAGGGGCACATACAAAGGGGGGGGGGTCAGAGGGACATGACCCCCCCCCCCGAGAATTTACAACTTACACTAGATATTATTGGATATTTGAAACTTCAACTCAAGAAATAAATAATAATCCTAATTCGAAGTATTTTTTTTTTAAAGACCATACATTAAGAGTAGTATTTATTTTCTTAAAGTACCATATATTGAGAGTATTGTATAGAAATTAGTTCAAAAAATCTTTAAGACTAAAAGAGTTACAATTTTTTAAGTAACAAACCGGATTTTTGGAAGTCTTTTTTTCATGATTTTTTCTCCGTGTAAATTTGAAAAAAACATAATTGTTTCATATATTGAAATGTTCAAAGATGATTCCTAAATATTTTTTAAGTCAATCGGATTGGTACTTTTTTGACAACTATCCAAAGATCGGTCGGGTCAAATTGACTCAGTGTGACTACTTCGGAATTATTTTGAGGTGTGACCAGCGAGAGTTACGAAATTTGACGGAGTGTAGATTTAATTTAAGAGCGGGTTGTTCCAACCTCTAGTAAGCATTGCCCGGCGGGTATCCTATGGCTCATATACAGGATACCTGACGGGTTACGTTACGTTACCTAGAGGTTGGAACATTTTACGGTAACAATGCAGTGACCGCACTTCATTATTCCGAGTGAAATTGATCCGGAAAAAATGACTGGATACTTGCACTACTACAAAAAGACCTGAGAGAATAATAATTTTTTAAAAATCACTTGAAAGGATATATTTTTGGTAAATAATTATTTAACAAAGTTTGAGTACAAAATGCAAATATTAGACAGTTCTTAATTTAATTTAAAGAAATTTACTACGGGAATGGATTATCACGTTGCAGAGTTTCTGCCGTTTTTTTGGGTCGGATAATAAAATGTCGCATCAGAGTTTTGCTACAGGCTGTATGAAGTCATTATTGCTGAAGATGTTTTGATTGCGGTCACTGTGCCTAAAGTTATTTTGTCTGCAGTAATTTTGTCCAGAGTTCTTTTTTCCAAAATAATTTTGACTGGTGTTGGAACTTAGTCAGGAGTGAAGAAACCGGGCATTATTTTGTCTGAAGTAAAGAAGTGCGGTAACCGTATGTGTGAGACAGAAACACTATGATACTCGAATCCAGTCGACGAAGGTTCCCGAACGCAGTCCTGGGTAACGTTAGCCGCCAGATATCCTGTATATAAGCCATAGGATACCCGCCGGGTATCGAATTTTGACGACTATGTGCGTGACCGCCAAAAAAATTTCTTATCGATTAAAGCCTTATAAACAAAATAGTTGAGAATTAGAAATTGTGAGGCTAACTTCACACTCTAAATTGATTGACATAATCAAAGAGCTACACAAAATTATATATTATCTACTGAAGGATCACTTTATTCACTGACGCGATGAAAAAATGTTTTTAAGATAGGTTTTCAATATTAAGAACAGCAAGAATATATTGTATTTATTGAGCGTCGTCCTAGCTTGACTCAAATGGCCCAAAGCTGGCAAATGGAAAGCTTGCACTGAATAATGACAAGTATAGTAGAATTGTATCTTCCTACATGTATGTAGGAAGCTCGGTGTTTTTAAGTAGATAATGTCATAATATTTGTGTTCAAATCATACCAGAAATTCATTTTTACTATCGATTCATTTTTCCATGTTACAAAAATAGTCTTCGTGTATTAAGCGCTTCGTTGCCCTACCAGGACGAACGACAGTAACCAACGTCGTTTGTCTTTCATTCCGACAGTAAAATGATGAACTACGACGGTTGGACCGTTGGGTACCGTCGTTTCACAAGACGAACGACTGTCGGTTACTGTCGTTCGTCCTGGTAGTGGGCACTAGAGAAATGTTGCATGCAGAGTTTTGCTACAGGCTGTATGAAGTAATGATTGCTGAAGATGTTTTCGTTGTGGTTACTGTGTCCAAAGTTATTTTGTCTGCAGTCATTTTGTCCAGACTTCTTTTTCCGGAATAATTTTGACTGATGTCGGAACTTAATCAGGGGTGAAGAAACCAGGCATTATTTTGTCTGAAGTAAATCAGTGCGGTAACCGTATGTGTGAGACAGAAACACTATGATACTCAAATCCCCTCGAGTAAGTTTCCTGAATGGAGTCCTGCGTAACGTTACCCACCGGATATCCTGTATATAAGCCATAGGATACCCGCCGGGTAACGCTTACCAGAGGTTGAAGTAACATGCTGTTAATTAAATTAAATCTACGCTCCAACAATTTTTTCAACGACTATGTGCGTGACCGCCAAAAAATTTCCTATCGATTAACGCCTTATAGAAACAAAATAGTTAAGAAATAGAAATTGTGAGGCTAACTTCACACTCTAAATTGATTAACTTTTTCTAAAAAAACGATTGACCGACAAATTTTCTAATTAGTTCGCCAATTACCGGAAAATTACCGCCAATATATTAGAAAAAGCTAAAATCGCATTGTCAACTTAACGCCAGCGCACGAGATGCCACTCAAACGCGGTTACCAAAGCCAACCACAAAGACAAGAAGAAGGAGAGGAGGAAGAGGTGCGCGTAAGGTTTTTACTTTGTTTCGTTGAGGAAAAACATGTAAAAACATTTAAACTGGAACTAGTGCTTCAAACTTTCGCATGTTTCTTAATAAATTCCTGAGTTTCGGAGATTTGGTTGGGTTGACCCCCTCCAAGAAGTGAAGCTGTATACGCCCCTGACATTGGTACTTAAAATTGAGTGAATGTATCGTCGGAAAAAGTGAAACAAATTTTTTGTTTATTCTTAGTTTTTCCTATATATATTTTTTTTCAACCTGTCACCTGTATTGCACCCCGGCATACTTTTTAATTTCACATAATATGTCACGTCACGAAAGAAGCACTCGGTCAGTCAATTCTGAGAGGTGACTCATCAATGTGACCTTGAAATCGAATGAGAGATCTCTAAGCATTTTTTGTCAGCGTACTCCTTGTGCGAGGCTGAATATTACGCTTGAATGCTCTAACTTTTGATGGGTCAGGTGCAAAAAAAAACAGCGCAAAAATGAATCAGTCTAATATATATATATATACCTTATATACAAAGATGATGCTATATTTAAAACTGCATACATATTCGTACATATGCTATTATATGTATAGATAAATGCATTGATAATGCATATACGATCGCCTACGCATAGTGGGGCGAAAGAGAGCGGCGCGCGCCGTTTTTACCGCACACCAATATTTTTGCACCACCACATATACAAGCCCTTCCCTATAAAATCATATCACATCGTTTATACACGGGCTTGTATATCTATAAGCGTTCCCACAAAACTGCTGAAGAATTTTTCTGATGATAAATATTCGGAATAATTCGCCCAATATCATGACATCTTAACATCGCGTGGGCGAAAAAAAAATAATGGTATCAATGGAAAGCTAATTTTTTTTCAAGAAAAGTTTTTTTCAAATCCCCGATTAAATACTTTCGGGGAAGTGTTGACGAATGTTGATATATATGTTGATATATTTAGACGTCTCTCGTCGCGAATTTATATTTTAGATTTAAATGACACAGGTCAAAGAATTTCAAACTTTGAAATTTCTTACCTCGACTTTGTGTGAACTACTATTGGTAATTTCTTTAAAAATGAGGCTATTTACGATAATGCAATTCATACTTTTTTTCAAGAAAGATTTCACGATATTTAGTAATAAATTTCAACATTTTTCCGGTAACTAAGAAAAGGGAAGTTTACGCTAAATTTAATTTTAACTTTGCATAACTTTCGAAGGCATGAGTTTTTCAAAAAATCTTAAGAGACCTTTTTAGTAAAGCGTTCTATTCCCTATGAGAATATGTATCGCAGATTTTGGTACAGGGACTTGAAGTCGAGGTATGACATTTTGAATTTTTAACTTTTTTTTCCTGTATCATTTAAATGGAAATTCGTGATGAGAGATCTCAAAATATTAATATTAAGATGAGCTCTGCTTTTACCGGGTGTCCCATTTTAATCTTACAGTTGATTTATTTCGAAAAACATTGCTCCGATCAAAAATTGAGTGGGATGAAACTTTTCGGGTCCAGAGGGGGACGCTTACAAAATTTTTTGTTTTGGTCCAAAATTTAAAACGGTGGCGTTAAGATGGCTGACATGTTTTTTTAAAAATGGAAACATGATTTTTTTTTTCACCAAAATTTTTTTCAGATTAAATCTAACATCTTTTGTGGAAACATTTTTTTGATACAGCCCATAATAGAGGGTGTCCCATCTTAATCTTACAGCTGAATTATGTTGAAAAATACTGCTCCGATAAAAAATTGAGTGGGATGAAACTTTAAGGGTTCAGAGGGGGACGTTCAAAAATTTTTTTTTGTTTTTGTCCAAAATTGAAAATGGCGCTGTTAAGATGGCTGACATGTTTTTTTAAATGAAAACATGTTTTTTTTTACCAAAAAATTTTTCAGATCAAATCTAACATCTTTTGTAGGAATATTTTTTTTATAGCCCGGATATTTTAGACTAGATCACCATTTTTGACTATTTCAGCGTTATGCAGCATAATGACGAAGCCGAGGAGGTCTTCTAAATCCTCCTCGTGAGTGTTTTCTGAAATCTTCTTAAAGGTGTTCAAAGATTCCACCATTTCACCATTCCACCATTCCACCATCATGGTTATCCCGGATAATACTGAAATAGTAAAAAATGGTGATCTCTTATGGACTGAATAAAAAAAATGTTCCAAAAAAAGTTGTTAGTTTTGACTTAACACATTTTTTGGTGAAAAAAATCATGTTTTCATTGTTTGAAAAACCTTTCGGTCATCTTAACACCGCCCCTTTAAAATTTGGGCAATAACAAAAAATTTTTTTGAACGTCCCCTTCCGAACCCTAAAAGTTTCATCCCACTCAATTTTTTATCGGAGCAGAATTTTTCAAGATAATTCAGCTGTAAGATTAAAATGGCACACCCTCTATTATGGGCTGTATCAAAAAAATGTTATTACAAAAGATGTTAGATTTAATCTTTAAAAAATATTTGGTGAAAAAAAAATCATGTTTCCATTTTAAAAAAACATGTCAGCCATCTTAACGCCACCATTTTAAATTTTGGACCAAAACAAAAAAAATTGTAAACGTCCCCCTCTGAACCCTAAAAGTTTCGTTCCACTCAATTTTTGATCGGAGCAATATTTTTCGAAATAAATCAACTGTAAGATTAAAATGGGACACCCGGTATATATAATATATAAGCAGAGCTCATCTCATATATTATATATATAAGCAGAGCCCTTAATATTAACATTTTGCGCCTCTCATCGTGATTTTCAATTTTCATTACGAATTTCTATTTAAATAATCCAGGAAAAAAAATGTTTAAACTTCGAAATGTCCATACGTAGACTTTAAGTCACTGTACAAAAATCTGCGATTGTTTGGAAAAATGCCTGAATTGATCTGGTTGGGAAATTGGGCGAGAAATGCGGAAGAGAGAAGGGATCGAAGTGGCCGGAAGTTCGATGCGGACGAAGAAAAAACTCACTCGCGTGCACACAATATTTCGGTTATTATTAACAAAGGTTCAAATCAAAGCAAGGTATACAATCAAAATTCAAAAGAATGCAATAGTCTCGCCTCGGCGATGACTGATCACAGTCGAAGCGATGCCGGAAAATGGCGGTCGTCACGGTAGACGCCACGTGTCGCGCGAATAACTTTTCTCGCGAGTTATCGAAGTGAACCGCACCGAATCTAAGGAAATACTTTCCGTGAAATTATCGCGTGAAGCCAAACCGGTTTTCGCTCTTGGCCGGTCGTAAATCGTCCAAGAGCTCGTGAGAAGAAAGAATGAAAACCGCGGAGTGAAAAATGGCCGATAATCGATGATAATCGAAGGGCTTGCCAAAACGAAGTGTTTATCGAGGGAAATCACACTGAAGTTATTGTTGAATATTTCCGGTGAAGCGATGCACGAGGAGACGGCGAGATCGAAGAATAATCGGGCGTAAATCGGTCACTCTTCTTTCTCATGATAGAAGTCCGCCAAGGAGAAGGATCAGAATATGTCGTTAATCGACCCGTCTTGAAAAGATCCTCGAAGCCTACTGATAAGAAGCGTCCGTTTTCGCGAGCGAGAGCTGCTATGAGGAGGGGAGAGAGTTGCGAGAGCCACGAGTAATGCAGAGTCCAGCGAGAGCTTGACCGTTCACTGAGGGTCTCTCGCGGGAGCTCTGGCAACTACACGCTTTTCTGAACACACTCCCCGCCTTCGGCAAACTCCGTTGACGAAGAGTCCGTCGGCAGAACGCATAATTTTGCGACCGGCCGCTTGAAGGTGGAAGTTGCCGTTCGAAGTGTGACGACTCGAGTGAGGCCGTCTTCGCCAGGCTGAAGTTCGAGGATCCGCGCGAGTGGCCACCGCGTCGGGGGAAATCTTTCGTCGGTTATGAGGACGAGTGACCCCACTCGTATCTCATTCGAAGGATGATGCCATTTTGAAGTAGAGAGACTTCGATGGAGGTACTCTCTTGACCATCTCTGCCAGAAGTGCTGAAGCCGTGCCTGAAGAAGTTGCCACCGAGACAACCGAGATTCCGCCGTTGAAGTCAGAGATGGCTCAGGCACTGTAGTAAGTGCCTCACCGACGATGAAGTGACCCGGAGTTCGGGATGACAAGTCCTCCGGGTCGTCCGAAAGAGCACAAAGCGGCCTTGAATTGAGCACTGCCTCGACTTGCGTAAGAAGAGTCGTAAATTCTTCATACGTAAGTGCAGTCTCACCGATGACCCGCCGAAGATGATATTTTGCCGATTTCACGGCAGCCTCCCATTTTCCACCCATGTGAGGGGCTGCCGGGGGATTGAAGGACCACTTTGTGCCAAGGCTGGTTAATGCGGAGATGGTGTGACTTAATTCCATTGAGCCAGCCTTGAAGAGAGCCTGAAGAGTGGCATCTGCACCGCTGAAGTTCGTTCCACAGTCACTATGCAGCGTGTGACAAATGCCCCGTCGACCAGAGAACCACCGATATGCTGCGATGAAGGCTTCTGAAGTGTAGTCCGTTACCAATTCGAGGTGCACCGCTGAAGTAGAGAAACAGACAAAAACTACGAGATAACCCTTGTATGTTTTTGCTGCTCTTCCTCGCCAAGTCTTAACCGTGAAGGGTCCAGCATAATCTAAGCCCGAATGAAGGAAGGCACGTGAAGGTGTGACTCGTGGCGAGGGAAGTTGCCCCATCAACTGCTGAGCTCTGAGGCCTCGAAACCGTGCGCAAGTGGTGCAGCGAAGAATGTATGATCGTACTGGCGCTCGACCACCCAAAATCCAGTACGATCTGCGGAGATAGGCCAGTGTTGCTTGTGTGCCGCCGTGAAGAGTCCGGAGATGGGCATCTGAAATTATCAATGTAGTTAGCCGTGAATTCCGAGGCAAGACAGGTGGATGTTTCGCCTCGGAGTGAAGGATTGAATGCTGGAGGCGTCCACCCACACGAAGGACTCCGAGTTGGTCGATGAAAGGTGTGAGGGCGGCCATTGCATTGCTCCGTTGAAGTGTCGCTCCGCTCGAAATTATCCGTAGCTCAGCAGTGAAGTACGACTGTTGGATGAGGCGTATCCAGAAAATTGTTGCGTCTTCCAGGTCTCCCGGTGATATCGGGTTGGTCATTGAAGTATGTGGAACTCGCCTGAAGCGGCCAAGAGCTCTTTTGCAAATGGCCGTGATTCGAAGTAGCCGATTTAGGGACGAATATCGCTCCAGAAGGTCCCAAACCGGTAGAAGAGCCCCTGAAGTTGAAGTGAAGGCGAGACCTGGACGCTGTTCGAGGTCGCAGTCGGTTACGACCTCAAACGACGAAGTGGGCCAACTGGTGCAAGGCTGCGAAAGCCAGGTTGGTCCATTCCACCAGAGGGGATGCCGAGAAAGTTGCCGAGGTGTCATTCCGCGAGATGCACAGTCTGCGGGATTTTCCTTGCCTGAAATGAAGCGCCACGTCACTTGCGAAGTGATTTCTCGGATTGAAATAACTCGATTTCGGACAAAGTCCTTCCAACGAGCCGAAGGCGACGTGATCCAAGTTAAGGTTACCGACGAGTCGGTCCAAAGGAACACTGGAACAGTTCCAAGTTCGAGTGTCTTCTGGACGTACGAAACCAACCGTGAAAGAAGTAATTCGGCGGTGAGCTCAAGCCGCGGAATTGTCAGTCACTTGAGAGGTGCAGCCTTCGTCTTTAAAGCGACAAGCGTGATGGTTGAAGAGCCATCATCTGAAGTTGAACGAAGGTAAACCACGGCTGACATGGCCAATTGCGAGGCGTCCGAAAAACCGTGAAGCTGAACCGTTGCCGAGGGTTTTAGTTGAAGCCACCGAGGGAGAGAAATGAGCGAGAGATCCGCCAAGTTCTCTCGGAAGTGAAGCCACCGTTGTTGAAGCGAAACCGGAAGAGGGTCGTCTCAGTGAAGTTTTGCCAACCAGAGCTCTTGAAGAAACATCTTTGCCGTGATGATGATTGGCGAAATGAAGCCCAACGGATCAAATAATTGCGCCGTTTCTGAGAGGATTGTCCGTTTTGTCACAGATTGACTGAAGTTCGGCTGAAGCGTGTACTTGAAGTGGTCGGTTTGGGGGTTCCAAACGAGCCCAAGAAGTTTGACGCTGGAGTCCTCTGGTTGAATCACGACTGCGTGTGATTCTGAAGTGGAATGGCGCACCCTTTGAAGAAGTTCCGTGGAGTTGGACGACCATTTTTGAAGTGGGAAGCACCCTCGGTTGCAGATCTCCTGAAGTTGAAGTGAGGATGCTTGAAGTTCCGCTGTTGAATCTGCACCTCCGAAGATATCATCGACGTACCTGCCCTTCGTCAACGGATGTACCGCCAATGGAAAGTTGTGCCCTTCGTCCTCGACAAGTTGCAGCATGACTCGAATTGCCAAGAACGGCGCGCAACTGAGGCCGTACTTGACGATGGTGAGGCAGAAGGGGAAGATGTGCTCCTGCTCATCAACCCACAGGATCCGTTGAAGGTTCCAATCATCCGAATGAAGGTTGATTTGACGGTACATCTTTGTGATGTCCGTCGCGAAGATGAAGCGATGCCGTCGGATCCAAAGAAGTACGTCAGAAGTGTCCTGTTGAAGTTTGGCGCCCGTGTAGAGGAGGTCGTTAAGCGAGACACCACTGCTCGTCTTGCACGACCCGTTGAAGACCACTCGAAGCTTGGTGGTGGTGCCGTGAGCCCGAACAACACCGTGATGGGGCAAATAATGCACGGGAGTTGAAGCTGGCCCAGTAGAAGCTCGCACCATGTGATACAACGTCTCGTACTCCTGAAGAAAACCGTGATACAACTCTCGATAAGTTGAATTACGCGAGAGCCGCTTTTGAAGTTGAAGAAGGGAGCGCCACGCTGCCATGAAGGAATCCCCGAGAGACGATGGTGAAGTGTTGAGAGGAAGGCGAACTGTAGATCGCCCGTCTTCGTCTCGCGAATGCGTGTCCTTGAAGTGTTGTGCACAGGAGGAATCCTCGGGCTCAGATATAGAGGCTGAGTCCGACGGAATTTTCTCCTGTTCCCAGAAATTTCTAAAGCAAGGAAGCGAACTCATTATCAATTGAAGTGTGCTGAATACGAACCGAGCTTGAAGTAGAATCAGACATTAAAGAGTGGGTGACGGTGGTAGCTCCCCGCGTGCGGCTAGCTGACTGACTCCCAATTCCAAGATATTAATTGAGGCGGCCATTCTTTCCAATCTCGTTGCCAGCAAAACTGAAGGCCGAATATCCAGATTGGTAGAAGCACTCTTCGAAGTTACCGTAGAATTGAAAAAAATCGAAAGTGGCCGAAATCAAAAGTTGTACCGGTGTATCCAGCGAGCCGGACGAAGCGTCGCATTGACGGTTGCTGAATGGTATCGAAGAATTTCACTGAAACTAATCCCGAAGACAACCACGAGATCGAATATTGACCGGTCGTAAATCGTTCAACATCTTTCTCAGGAAAGAAGACCGCGAATGAATGATGAATTTCCGTTCATTCGGAGTGAATCGTAGGACTCGAGAAACTGAAGTGACTGAAGTCATCAAAGAAAATCGCACTGAATTTAATCTTTAATATCTCAGATGAAGTGAAGCACGAGGAGACAGCGAGATTGAGGAATAACCGGGCGTAAATCGGTTACCTTTTTTCTCGTTGAAGAAGGGCCGCGTGCGAAGCAACGAAAAATGTCGATGCGTAGCACAAAAACGAAAAACCACGAACGCGCAACTCGGCGAAGATTTCGAAGCGAAAGCACTTGAAGATTCCTGAAAAGCACGAGAGCGTGACGCTATGAAGAATGTTGATGCGCCACACGTGAGCGGAAATCACTTGAGCGCGCAAGGCGGTGACAATTTCGAAGCCACGAACCAGAACAAAAACTCACGAACGCGCGAGGCGTTGAAGATGATACACCGACGCAAGGGCCCGATAGAGTGCGCATGCGCACCGCACTGAAGAAATTCGCGAAGCACCCGTTGAACCACCGAGAATACATGTCAGCTGCACACACACGACGACGAGAATGTTTGTGTAATGCGCACGAAAAAAAAACCCAAAAACCAAAAAACCGAAGAAAACGAAGTACGCGCACACACTCGGTGACGAGAATGTTCGTGTGACGCACTTGAAAAAAACCAAAAACCGAAGAAAACGAAGTACGCGCACACACTCGGCGACGAGAATGTTCGTGTGACGCACTTGAAAAAAAACCAAAAACCGAAGAAAACGAAGTACACGCACACACTCGGTAACGAGAATGTTCGTGTGACGCACTTGAAAAAAACCAAAAACCGAAGAAAACGAAGTACGCGCACACACTCGGCGACGAGAATGTTCGTGTAACGCGCACGACGAACCAAAAAAAACGAGTAGCTACGCGAACAAACTCGATTCACGAAGTTTGTCACGCGATGGTAACGAAGGAATCCAAAGAAATACTAAATGCGCCGAAAATATCCAAAAACTGCGTAATTGAATGCGAAGAAAGTCCCGAAGCGCACAAAGAATCACGTGACGCGCACACACACTCGAATATCGAGAATGTCTGTGATGCGCGCACACTCGAAGGGTCCGGAAAGTTCACTAAAGGGTTTGAATTACGCGTAAATCGATGTGACGAAGAGACCCAATGCGCGGAAAAACACGTGGTATATGTCACGAAAAAGAAGAATTCAAAGCGCAGAGAAACCGAGAAGCGCGCGAAAAGAATCGGGTGATACGCGCACACAGCGAAGAGCCCGAGAAACCCCATGTAGCGCGCACTCACGACGAAGAATGTCCAGCGAGGAACGAAGATCCGCACAAAGCGGACGAAGCGATAGTTTTCTTGGCGCGCGCGAGAGCGCGTTGATATTCCCGCGCGCTCAACGAAGAAATTTCTCGAAGCGTCCGGGCTCTCCTCTCGCGCGAAAGTGAGAGAGAGAGACTTATGGCGCACTGAACGTGAGCGAGAGAGACCGAGATAACGAAGCGTGACGAGCACGTTGTCGAACAATGGAACGCCCGTTCTCTCGCGCACTTTTCTCTTACGCAAACCGAAGCACTTCCGCAATTTTCACAAATTTCCCGATCCGGCTCGAAGGACCATGTTTGGAATAATGCCTGAATTGATCTGGTTGGGAAATTGGGCGAGAAATGCGGAAGAGAGAAGGGATCGAAGTGGCCGGAAGTTCGATGCGGACGAAGAAAAAACTCACTCGCGTGCACACAATATTTCGGTTATTATTAACAAAGGTTCGAATCAAAGCAAGGTATACAATCAAAATTCAAAAGAATGCAATAGTCTCGCCTCGGCGATGACTGATCACAGTCGAAGCGATGCCGGAAAATGGCGGTCGTCACGGTAGACGCCACGTGTCGCGCGAATAACTTTTCTCGCGAATTATCGAAGTGAACCGCACCGAATCTAAGGAAATACTCTCCGTGAAATTATCGCGTGAAGCCAAACCGGTTTTCGCTCTTGGCCGGTCGTAAATCGTCCAAGAGCTCGTGAGAAGAAAGAATGAAAACCGCGGAGTGAAAAATGGCCGATAATCGATGATAATCGAAGGGCTTGCCAAAACGAAGTGTTTATCGAGGGGAATCACACTGAAGTTATTGTTGAATATTTCCGGTGAAGCGATGCACGAGGAGACGGCGAGATCGAAGAATAATCGGGCGTAAATCGGTCACTCTTCTTTCTCATGATAGAAGTCCGCCAAGGAGAAGGATCAGAATATGTCGTTAATCGACCCGTCTTGAAAAGATCCTCGAAGCCTACTGATAAGAAGCGTCCGTTTTCGCGAGCGAGAGCTTGACCGTTCACTGAGGGTCTCTCGCGGGAGCTCTGGCAACTACACGCTTTTCTGAACAGCGATCCATATTCTTATAGGCAATGGAACGCTTGACAAAAAAGGTATTCTGAGATTTCTTAAAAAACTCACTCCTTCAAATGTTATGCAAAGATAGAATTGAATGAAGGGTAAATTTCCGTTTTTTTTAGTTTCCGGAAAAATGTTGGAACTTCTTACTATGTATCGTGAAATCTTTGTCGAAAAAAAGTTTGAATTGCATTATCATAAATAACCTAATTTTTAAAGAAACGACCTACAGTAGTTCACACAAAGTCGAGGTAAAAGATTTCAAAGTTTGAATTTTTTTGTCCCGTGTCATTTATATCTAAAATATAAATTCGCGACGAGAGACTTCTAAATATATCAGCATTCGGAGCTCTGCTTTCAACAGGCATCTTTTCCACTCTCCCGAAAGTATTCAATCGGGGATTTTGAAAAAAAAATCTAATTTTGTGAATCAGTCTAATATACGTATACAGTGACACATATATAGGTATACTGAGTCAATGGGATCTCCCGTCGGAACTTATTGAACGTGTTGATCATCGAGGATCGAATGCCCATGGGCTCGATGAAGTATCACTCCTCGAGGAATAAAACTGTTCGAGAGTCGAGCGGTTTCGATCCTTACCTGAATGTTTCTCTCTGTACGGTCATCGCTACAATGTCTATACCTATATATATTATCACAGGGTGTACAGGAATAAGCGTGGATATCTATATGTATAAAAATCTCGTGTCACGGTGTTTGTGGTCGAACTCCTCCGAAACGGCTCGACCGATTTTTATGAAATTTTTCATGTATATTTGGTAGGTATGAGAATAGGTTTTGAAGTATATTTCATACAAAAAATTTGCAAATTTTTCGCAAAAAAAAAAGTTTCACAGAATTTATTCAAAAAAATTGTCTTGGAAGTTTGTTTGCAACAAAAAATGTTTCGCATAATTTTTTGCAAAAAAATCATTTTGCAAAATTGTTTGCAAGTAAATTTTTTCGCAGAATATTTTCACAAAATGGTTTTAAGCAATCCTTTGCGATAATATTGCATTCATAAAATTTTTTATCTTTTACAATTTTTGTGCAAACAATTTTGCAAAATAATTTGTTTGCAAAAAATTATGCGAAACATTTTTTGTTGCAAACAAACTTCCAAGACAATTTTTATGAATAAATTCTGTGAAACTTTTTTTTTGCGAAAAATTTGCAAATTTTTTGTATTGACAACAATTTTTTTTGTATTTTTTTTACATTTTTCATAAAAAAATACCTATAACCCATGATTTCCACCGTCTTACACCCACCCTCTCATTTTTTAATTGCGATTTTAGTATTTTTTCAATAGACAATATCCAAATAATTTAACTGTCGTTCGTATTTGAAACAGAACGAAATTATTTATGTTGTTGAATGACAGATGGCGCTACGTCCGCCTAATCGAGCTTCATTCAAGCGGCGCGTCATTTTGACATTTCATTGAGCATTTGTTATTTATCACATAGCAGTGCGTGCAAAATTTTATACGATTTGAAATATTGACGTGTTTTTTGATTGTGAAAGGTTGGTAAAATATTAAAAGAACAAACACATTATCGCTATACCGTTTTTCATTAGTAAGTACAACAATTTGGTCTATTTGTGTGTGAGTATTACAGTAAAAATGCCACCAATACGCAAGGGGGGCTATTTGGGACGGAGAACGAATAATGCAACAAACATGCGAAATGGTAGAGCAGAAAGAAGAGACGAACAAATCCAACAAGATAACGAAAATGTGCGTGTGAGCATGTCGCGATTGCGCGCATCTCAATCACAAGAAGCACGAGCAGAACGAAATCAACAACGACAATTAGAACGAAGAGAAGCGCGCCGGTTCGTAGGTAACACACGCAGAGAAAATGACCGACAACGCCAACAAGTTCATCGAGTTCTTCGTTCCTTCGTCTCGCATTCGAGTACGAGCCAGATATTGAATATTCCGCTCATCCGAAAGTGCTGATTGGTGCTATGGACAAAGAATGTCCTCATTGTCATGCGCTCAAATTCAAACATGAGTCAGCCGGGATGTGTTGCGCATCAGGAAAAGTGCAACTACCAGAAATTGATCCAATCGGCGATGCCGCTAATTGCAAGAATATTTTCCAATTTCGGAAAGTATTATTCGACGATGAAATAACTAATATCATTGTTGAATGTACAAACGAAAAAATTGAAAGTACTTGTACTGATATGATTGCTCAAGGCATGAATCTGCAAAGCTACCATTATCACACTGGGGCGAGAGAAATAAATACTATGATTGCCATTCTCTACCACTCCGGGATGTGGAAAACACATCGAGTAGATGCCGAGAAATTATGGAGTCATGGGAACGGAGTAAGCTTTTACAGATGTGTGATGCCCTTCAAACTTTTCAATTTGTTAACATCTTGCTTACGCTTTAATATAAAAACTACGAGAGATCCTGCAGATAAACTTGCTCCGATCCAGAAAATCTGGAACATGTTCATAAATAATTGTACCAAAAATTACAATCTGAGCAACATGTGTACAGTAGATGAGCAGCTTCATGGTTTTCGCGGACACTGCAAACATCGAATTTATATGAAATCAAAACCCGATAAGTACGGGCTGATGTTAAAAAAGCTGAACGATGCGGTAACTTCTTACTTGATTTTTGCTATCCTTTACTTAGGAACAGCTCACGGGCTGTCGAATAATGAGTCCGTACCGGAGTTTTTCTTTCGTGAAGTCACAGCTCTGATTCACGGAACTAAACGTACTGTGACCATTGACAATTGGTTCACAACGATTCCGCTGCTTTTTAAAATGTTGGAAGATCCGTATAATCTCACTATCACAGGCACGATTCGAAAAAACCAGCGTGAGTTTCCAAGTGAGATGAAAGTAGCAAGTAAAGATGTTCCACACAGTAAATTTTGTTACACTGACAAATTAACTTTATTATGCTACACTCAAAAGAAGAATGAGATTGTGCTTCTTGTCTCCACATTCACATAATCAAATGAGATAACTGATGGCAAACCAAACATGGTTCACCATTACAATAAAACAAAAGGTGGTACCGATTCATATGATCAGCTCTGTCATTCGTTTTCAACAGCCAGGCGAACCAAAAGATGGCCACTCCGACATTTCTTTAGTATGTTGGATCAGGCTGTTGTGAATGCCAGAATCTTATTAACATGCAAACTCATAAATGAAAACAAGCCCAACAAAGTCACCGCACAACGTTGCCTTGAAGAATTGATCCAGTATCTTGTGAAACCGATGTTAGAAGAGAGGTTTACAACTTTTAATCTTCGGAGAGACATTCGCTTTGGAATAGCTGGAATGTTGAATATTGATTGACCTCCAGAACAAAACGAAGACGGAAGTAAAGTAAAAATGCTTGAAAATTATGTAAGATGTGTGCTTCGTAAACGCAGCCAAGACAGGAAAACGAAAATGTCTTGCTCTGCTTGCAATCACCCGATGTACCACGAGCACCACGCAGGATTTTGCATCAAATGTGTCGGCTATGAATGAAAATTTCAGCACTTTCCATCATTTTCACATTCATTTATAATAAAATAAATATTTTCTCCTATTTTTATAATAATTTTTGCGATTTTCAATTAAAAAAATGGATTTGGATATTGAATAATGCGTTGCTTCATTTTACTCCAAATTCACACTTTCATTTTGCAGAATGAATACCTTTTTTGGAAGCATTGATATCGCACTAATTTTTTACTCAAAGTGTACTAATTTGAGAGTACAACTGTAAATTTTTAGCTCAAAATATTAAAAATTAAGGAAGTTATGAATTTTTAAGTGAATAAACTCATTTTTTAGGTTTTTTTATCGAAGCTTTTTTTCAACTAACTTAAATCGAACAAATCACTACAAAGCCGATTATACTTTAATAAACATACTTGAAACTATATCGAATTAAATTTTCATGCAAGAATATTCAATAGCAGCTGCGCAAAACGCATTTGAATACGTGGGGTAATAAATACCCCTTGTGCCAGTAATGTCATATGGAGGAGTTGTGCCAGTTAAGGGTTAAGGTAGATTTTGGCTTAACCTAAAATTTAAGTAAAATTTGGGTTTAGCCTCAAATTCAAGTTAAATTTTGGTTTAGTCTCAAATTTGAGTTAAATTTCGGTTTAGCCTAAAATTAAAGGTTGATTTTACTTTAGCCTCAAATTTGAGTTATATTTTGGTTTAGCTTCAAATTTCAGTTAGATTTTCATTTAGCCTAAAATTCAGGTTAAATTTTGATTCAGCTTCAAATTGAAGTTAAATTTTTACTTATTAGCTATATATAATGCTATATATTCATAGATATGCTTGATATAAATAGAAAATGCTACTTAAAGAAATCAATTCTTGAAAGACCACCCTAATATTATTTGAGACCTGCAATATCGACCACCCAAATATATATGCCCATATGCCTTCATTTACCAGTATATACATGTATATACCTATATACACCAGCATATACTTGTATATATCTGTATATACCTCTATATACCTGTATATACCTACCATATATACTCGTATGTATAAGATTTATTCGCCGTCCATGAGACGTCATCGCTATAGATATAGTACTCACCGACGATCACTCTCATGGCTATAGATATACATCCCGTGTATAATCGTTTCGCAAATTCGGTCAATCAGCCGACGTGAATTGTAAAAACACTTTTCACGATGATAAATATTCGAATTAATTCGACTGAAATTAAGATATCTCAGTGTCTCGTGAGCGTCAAATTATAAAAATTTTATCACTGGAAAGCTCTTTGTTTTTAAGAAAAGTTTATTCGTAAATGTTAAAAAAAGTTGTCGTGTTTTGTAGTACTATCGAATTGAAGTGTGAAAGGGGCGTCGATTCAGGCATATTTGCGTATGTAAGAGTGCGCGGCGTCTCGACTGAGATTCTCTTAGTTTTTTTAATACTTGGCATCGAGTCGCTGCCGCGACTCTTGATGCCGCAACTCTTAATATAGATATACACGTAGATACAGGTATATATAGGGATATACAAGTAGATACTGCTATATTCCCAAATGAAAAATTCATGGGTAACGATATATATCGAAGATTTATCGAAATCTCGCAGGGATTGTCACCATTTTATTCGTGCTGTGATTGGTTAGCTAGATTGTCTCGGACGCGACTTCACACCTCGCGTATGCGCGACTTCACACGTCGCGATTCTTAGATGCGTTTGACATGTTTGTCATGTCAGTCACATCGGTCATCGGAACGACAAAATCGGTGAATTGTGGTGAATGCTTATTCGTGTAGCCCATATATTTTACGATATAAAACAAACACATTGAACTTTAGAAAGACGAAAAAAAATTCACTCAGCTCTGTGCTCGGATCAGCCGAGTCCATTCGCAAATCGACCCGCTAATATGGTTATTGGAATTCTTAAGCATGATCAGTAAGGAATTTTATAATCGCAAATAGCTTAATCGTGGTCCCCAGGCAATTTCCGATTCACAACACAGGCTTTGAACCTTGATACGACAAAAAAAACTTTCCGTGGAATGGAATGGAATAGAATGGAATAGAATGGAATAGAATGGAATAGAATGGAATAGAATGGAATAGAATGGAATAGAATGGAATAGAATGGAATAGAATGGAATAGAATGGAATAGAATGAAATAGAATGGAATAGAATGGAATAGAATGGAATAGAATGGAATAGAATGGAATAGAATGGAATAGAATGGAATAGAATGGAATAGAATGGAATAGAATGGAATAGAATGGAATAGAATGGAATAGAATGGAATAGAATGGAATAGAATGGAATAGAATGGAATAGAATGGAATAGAATGGAATAGAATGGAATAGAATGGAATAGAATGGAATAGAATGGAATGGAAGAGAATGTATAACCCATTGATTAATCTGTCATCAGGCATTGAACCTTAAAACGTCGGAAAAAAAACCTTCTCGGTGGAATGGAATGGATGATCCATCAATTAATCTGTCATCAGGCTTTGAACCTTAGAACAACCGAAAAAACCTTTTTCGTGGGATGAAATGGAATGGAATGAAATAGAAGAGAATGGAATGGATGACTTATCAATGAATTTGTCATCAGGCTTTGAACCTTGAAACGACCGAAACCAACCTTTTTCGTGGAATGGAATAAAATGCAATGGAATAGAAGAGAATCGAATGGATGACCCATCAATGAATTTGTCATCAGGCTTTGAACCTTAAAACGATGAAAAAAACCAGTTTCGTGGAATGATATGTAATGGAATGGAAGAGAATAGAAAGGAATGGATGACCCCTCAATTAATCTGTCATCAGGCTTTGGACATTGAAACGAAGGGAAAAAAATCGTGGAATGGAGGGGAATAGAATAAGATGGAATTGATGACCGATCAATTCATTGGTCATCAGGCTTTGAACCCTGAAACGACGAAGGAAAAACTTTTTCGTGGGATGGAATGGAATAGAATAGAATGGAATGAATGATCCATCAATTAATCTGTCATCAGGCTTTGAACCTTGAAATGACCGAAAAAAAACCTTTTTCGTGGATTAGAATAGAATGCAATCGAATAAAATAGAATGCAATAAATGACCCATTAATAAATTTGTCATCGGGCTTTGAACCCTGAAACGACGGAAAAAACTGTTTCGTGGAATGGTATGTTATCGAATGGAATGTAATGGATGACCCATCAATCAATGTTTTATCAGGCTCTGAACCTTGAAACGACGGAAAAAAAACTTTATTGTAAAAAGGAATGGAATAGATGACCCATCAATTAATTTGTCATCAGGCTTTGAACCTTGAAACAACAAAAAAAACTTTTTCGTGGAATGGAATGGAATGGATGACCCATCAATTAATCTGTCATCAGGCTTTGAACCTTGAAACGACGAGAAAAAACGTTTTAATGGAATAGACTGGAATGGATGACCCATCAATTAATCTGTCATGAGGCTTTGAACCTTGAAACGACCGAAAAAACTTTTTCCGTGGAATGGAATGGAACGTAATGGATGACCTATCAATTAATCTGTCATCAGGCTTCAAACCTTGAAACGACGAAAAAAAAACTTTTTCGTGGAATGGAATGGAATGGAATAGATGACCCATCAATTAATCTGTCATCAGGCTTTGAACCTTGAAACGACCGAAAAAAACCTTTTTCGAGGAATTGAATGGAATGCAATGGAATAAAATAGATTAGAATGGATGACCCATCAATTAATTTGTCATCAGGCTTTGAACCTTGAAACGACGAAAGAAATTTTTTTTCGTGGATTAGAATGGAATGCAATGGAATGGATGATTCATCAATTAATCTGTCATCAGGCTTCGGAAGTTGAAACAACGGAAAAAAACCTTTTTCGTGGAATGGAATGGAATGTAATGGATGACCCATCAATTAATCTGTCATCAGGCTTTGAACCTTGATCCGACGGAAAAAAACTTTCTCGTGGAATGGAATGGAATGGAATAGAATGGAATGGATGACCCATCAATTAATCTGTCATCAGGCATTGAAACTTGAAACGATGGAAAAAAACCTTTTTCGTGGAATGGAATGGAATAGAATGAATGGAATGTAATGGATGACCCATCAATCAATCTGTCATCAGGCTTTGAACCTTGAAACGACGAAAAAAGAACTTTTTCGTGGAATGAAATGGAATAGAATGGAATGGATGACCCACCAATTAATCTGTCATCAGGCATTGAAACTTGAAACGACGGAAATAAATTTTTTTCGTGGAATGGAATGGAATAGAATGGATGACCCATCAATTAATCTGTCATAAGGCTTTGAACATTGAAACGAAGGAAAAAAAACTTCGTGGAATGGAATGGAATAGAACAAGATAGAATTGATGACCGATTAATTAATTGGTCATCAGGTTTTGAACCGAAAAAAACCTTTTTCGTGGAATAGAATGAAATGCAATGGAATAGAATAAAATGGAATGAATGACCCATCAATTAATTTGTCATCAGGCTTTGAATCTTAAAACGACGGAAGAAAAACTTTCTCATGGAATGGAATGGATGGGAATGGATTGCAGTGGATGACCCATCAATCAATCTGTCATCAACCTTCGAACCATGAAACGACCGAAAAAAACCTTTTTCGTGCAATGAAATGGAATGCAATGAAATAGAATAGAATGGAATGGATGACTCATTAATTAATCTGTCATCAGGTTTTGAGCATTGAAACGAAGGAAAAATATTTTTTTTCGTGGAATGGAATGGAATAGAATAAAATGGAATTGATGACCGATGAATTTATTTGTCATCACGCTTTGAACCTTGAAACGACGAAAAAAAACTTTTTCGTGGAATCAAATGGAATAGAATGGAATGTAATGGATGACCCATCAATTAATCTGTCGACAGGCTTTGAACCTTGGAATGACGAAAAAAAACTTTTTCGTAGAATGGAATAGAATGGAATGGATGACCCATTAATTAATCTGTCATCAGGCTTTGAACCTTGAAACGACCGAAAAAAACCTTTTTCGTGGAATAGAACGGAATGCAATGGAATCGAATAGAATGGAATGAATGACCCATCAATTAATTTTTCATCAGGCTTTGAATCTTGAAACGACGAAAGAGAAACTTTTTCGTGGAATGGAATGGATTGGAATGGATGACCAACAATTAATCTGTCATCAGGCTTTGAATCTTGAAACGACCAAAAAAAAACCTTTTTCGTGGAATATAATGGAATGCAATGGAATAGAATAGAATGGAATGGATAACCCATCAATTAATTTGTCATCAGGCTTTGAACCTTGAAACGACGAAAAAATGCTTTTTCGTGGAATGAAATGTAATGGAATGGAATGTAATGGATGACCCATCACTTAATCTGTCATCCGCTCTGAGCATTGAATCGACGGAAAAACAACTTTTTCGCGAAAAGGAATGGAATGGATGACCCATCAATTAATTTGTCACAAAAAACTTTTCACAAATGGATCCACCCAAATGATTTTTGTCATTTTTCACCTTGACCCGTAAAGAATTTCATGCTCGTAAATAGCTTAATCGTGGTCCCCAGGCAATTTCCCATTCAAAATACAGGCTTTGAACCTTGAAACAACGAAAGAAAACTTTTTCGTGGAATGGAATGACCCATCAATAAATTTGTCACAAAATACTTTTCGCAAATGGATCTGCCAAAATGAGTTTTGGCACTTTTAAGCATGATCCGTAATGATTTTTTTATCGCAATTAGCTTATTTGTGTTTACCAGAAAATTTCCGATTCTAAGCACACGCTTTAAACCTTCAAACAACTTTTTTTTTAAGCAATGCAGACCTTCTGTGATAGTAAATCGCTGATAGTAAATACTGCTATATACAGGTATATATAGGTATATGTATACTGGAATATGCAGGCATACAGCATGTAATGCAACTACCTAGCACGAGTATGTTAGTGTTCTAGTGCGTGACGAGCCGAGAAAAACCCGTTTTTTTTTTAAATGTCCGAAGATAAAAATTGACGGAATAATTAACTTTACAAGTCGGCAAATCACAGGTAAGTGTAGGAGAAATGTTAAACAGGTAATCGGCGGTGGTAGAGGATGAAAGATATCCGCCGTGGATTGATTGCACACACACAGCGTAACAGAGTTTCGGCGCGTGTTTGAAACAAGTGAGCGCGAATCACGTATCGACAGCGCTCTTCACACGACTGCTGCCAATTCCGATACACATATTATACATGTATTTTGACCAAAAAAATATAATGTACAGAAAACGTCATACGATATCGTAATTTTTAAAAAATCTTCACTTAATATCAACTTATTATCAAGTTTTGATACCAACTTGATATCAAATTTGACATCAACTTGATATCAACTTGATGAGAAATATAATCGAAATTTTTTCCTTTTTTGACAATTATTCAATTACAAGAAAAGTTTTTTAATTGCCCATCTGATGAAACAAATTTTTAATTCAAGAGAATTTTCGACAAAATAAAGAAGAAATTTCACCACATTGATATCAAATTTGATGAAAATTCATCTTCCTTTCTTTGAAAAATCTCTCCGATAAAACATTTTTTAAATGAGAAGAAAAATGTTTCAATTTTTCTTAAGAGAATTAAATTTCTTTTGAGATTATTGCAAAATTTCTCTTCTAATTTAATAATTTCTCAACAAGGATAACTTTTCGATGAAATTCGATATCAATTCATATCAAATTTGATATAACATCCTAAATGATAAAAAAAATGTCATCGAAAATTTCTTTTTTTTTTAGAAATTAGTTAATTAGAAGAGAAATTTTTAATTAGAAAGCGTTTCTAAAGAAAAAAAGAAGAAGAAAGAAAAGGAAGGAACAATTTCAATAATTTCTATTTAAATGATTTCTCAAAAAGAAGATGTTTTCGGTGAAATATTTTGATTATTTAGAACGTCAAAACTTGATATCAACTTGATACCAAATTTGATATCAATTTGACAAAAGTACTTCTTTCTCATTACAAATTTTTTTAATTAGAAAAGACTGAAAAATTCTCTTCTCATTAAATAGTTACTCAAAGAGAATAAATTTTCGATGACATTTGATATCGAATTTGATATCTATTTTGTAAAAATTCTTTTTCTCTTTTTTCTTTAAAAATTCTCTCTGATATTCTGTCTATTTAAATAATTTCTTAAAAAGAAGAAATTTTCGATAAAATTTCATATCAAGTTTTGATATTACATCCTTAATGATAAAAAAAATTACATCGATTATTTTTTTCACTTGATTTTCAACCAATAGGAGCTTAGCATTTGACATCGCGTGGCATCGCAAGACGAAATTATATCGGTAATTTTTAGAAAATTTCCCGGCTGTTGTTAGGTAACAAGCGAAATTTTTTCAATAGCTTGTAACCCACGTACCGATCAGTAACGTCAAATTCATTGAGATGAGCGAAAAAAATCAACTATGTCGAATATAATTTTTAATAAAGCTAAGCGATTTTTCTCACAAAGATGTTAAATTAAAAGCTCCTATTGGTTGAAAATCGAGTGAAAAAAATAATCCGCCGAATATCCCTTGTGCTTGGAAATTCTTCGGGTATTTCCCTCAAGCTTCCCTGCCTAGTGGCATGCGTGTGGAGTTTGGCACAAAATCCCTCGCGCTGCGCGTTCGGGATTTTGATCTGCCCAACTTCACACGCATATCACTAGGCAACGAAGCTATCGGGAAATACCCGATAATTTCCGAGCACTATGATAACTGAAAATCTCTTCTTGTTCTGAAATTATTTAACCCTTTCAGGGGCACTGGGACAAACGCTGTCCCACCTGTTTTGTCTCAGTTTTTTTCACTGTTCTGATAGATTTTTGCACTTTTTTATGGCACTCTTTAGACTCTTAAGGATCTAAGTTATCAGATTTTTATGATAAAGTGCGGATATTGTTTATTTACCATTAGTTATAAACAACTAAAGTACAAAAAAACACGGATGTCTCAGGATAAATTCGTTCGTGGCTAAACGAAAAGTCCTAGAGCTTTAAACAAATGTTCACATGTATTTAGTATCTTATACCATAACATATATTTTTTTCAGAATTTTTCGGAAGTTGGTTTTTGGTTTTTTTTTGAAAATTGAGAAAATACGGAAAAAATACTATTCGTGCGGGAAAAATCGTTGGTTTGAATGCAGTTCTTGTTGAATCAACCTGAAATTTTGTATGCAAAGGTTTTCAGGGTCCCTGATCACGAATCCGGCATCATAAATTCAAAATTCAAGATGGCGTATCCAATATGACGGCCCACTCATGTAATAACAGTATCTGAGCCCCACCCTATAATAATTCGCACTCACCACGACCCACACCTACTTGCAATAAGCAACAGTGATAGTGGTAACCGTTGCGATGGTAACCATTGCCATGGTAACCGTTGTCAAGGTCACTTTTGCTCTGGTAACCGTTGCTATGGCAACCATTGTTATGGTAACCGTTGCTACGGTAACCGTTGCTATGATAACCGTTGCTATGGTAACCATTGCTATGGTAACCGTTGCTATGGTAACTGTTGCTATGG
This sequence comes from Alloplasta piceator, assembly GCA_946863875.1. NCBI lineage: Eukaryota > Metazoa > Arthropoda > Insecta > Hymenoptera > Ichneumonidae > Alloplasta > Alloplasta piceator. Next base: position 36,724,076 of record OX333073.1, read on the forward strand.
TAACAGTTTCTATGGTAACAGTTGCTATCGTAACCTTTGCTATGGTAACCTTTGCTATGGTAACCGTTGCTATGATAACCGTTGCTATGGTAACCGTTGCTATGGTAACCGTTGCTATGGTAACTGTTGCTATGGTAACAATTTCTATGGTAACAGTTGCGATCGTAACCTTTGCTATGGTTACCTTAGCTATGGTAACCTTTGCTATGGTAACCGTTGCTATGGCAACCGTTGCTATGCTCCCCACGTCCACGTCGTTAGTTTCTGGTCACGTCAAGAGGGAGGAATAATGGCAGTAGTGGACCTCTTCTGGTTTATGTAATTGTGGCGCCGAAATCGTAATTAGTGGACTCAAAAACCTTCGTGTACTCATTTCTTTGTAAATTGAACAAAAAAACGCAAGGTTAGCCCATTACAGTGGCTATATTGGATCCGCCATTTTGAATTTCATGATTTCGATTTCGAAATCGTAATCAACAACCCCAAAACCCTTCAGTACTTATTTGTTTATAAATTCAACAAAAATCAGTAAAGTTAGGCGTTGACAGTAGCTTTATTGGATCTGCCATTTTGAATTTCGTAATTTCGATTTCAGAATCGTGATTCGCGACCCCAAAAATCCCCATACACTTATTTCTCCGTAAAGTGAACAAAAAAACTCAAGGTTAGTCCATTACAGTGGCCATATTGGATCAGTCATTTTGAATTTCGTGATTTTAATTTCAAAATCATAGTCAGCGACTTCAAAAACCCCTGAGTAATCATTCGTTTGAAAATCCAACAAAAAATAGTAAAGTTAAGCAATGACAGTAGTCATATTGGATCCGTCATTCCGAATTTAGTAATTTTGAGTTCAAAATCGTAATTAGCGACCCCGAAAACATAATGATTACCGATAAACGTTTAAATCCATTGAGCAGAAAAATGTGCCCCTCAAAGGGTTAATCAGAAGATTAATTTTTTAATTTATTTTCTGATTAAAGAAATTTTTAATTAGAGTTAATTTTTGACGAAGGAAAGGAAGAATTTTTATCGAATTGATATGAAATTAGATGTCAAGTTGATATCAAATTTGATATAAATTCATCTTTCTTTCATCTTTATTCTTTCTTCTTTTCAAAATTTTCTTTAATTAAACATTTAAATTTAATTTAAATTATAAGTGAAACATGTCGAATGATATTGCCCAAGCCAGAACAGGCAATTTTAAAATTCAGAAATTTTCGCAACAAAGAGAGCGTTCCGTTTGTCATTTACGTTTATCTGGAATGTCTCCTCGAGCCAATTATTGGGCAACAGAATAATAAAAAACGCACACCTCGCACTATCAGTCATCAAAAACACACACCTCACAGTAACGGTCATTATTTTAATTGTTCATTAGGCGATTCAATGGCGGAATATAAGAACTATCGCGGTAAAGATTGCATAAACTGGTTTATGCAGGAATTGGTGAAATTATCAAGCAGTCTTGATGCGCGAATACGAACGGTCGTACCGATGGAACAATTGAACACCGAGAATCGTCGTAAATTCCATTCAGCGAAAATTTGTCACATACGTGAAAAACCCTTTGTTGCTGGATGTGTGAAAGTTCATGACCATTGTCATTTTTCGGGGAAAATCCATGCTGCGGATCATCAAGATTGTAATTTGAATTACACAAAATCACTCGTAGTTCCCGTCGTCTTTCACAATCTCTCAGGTTACGATTCGCATTTTTTTATTCGAGCATTGGCCACGGAATTCGAGGGGACGGTACAACTTGCTCGTGAATTGAGAACAATATATTTCATTTACAAAAGTCGTCGAAGGTACATGTATACACTATCGATTCATTGATTCATACCGTTTCATGTCGAGTAGTCTTAAGAAATTGGCCTCTTATCTCACAACTGACTGCAAATTGATTACACGTAAGCATTGTAATAGTGCAGTGGAACTGGAGATATTGGCGAGAAAGAGGTTTTTCTCTATGATTATCTCGACAATTGAACGAGACTCGAGAAGACTGAATTACCGAGTAAAGATAAATTTCACTCTAAAGTCCACAACGAGGACATTACGGACGATGATTATGCACATGCACGCGACATTTGGACAACATTTAACATAAAAACTTTAGGTGAATATTCGGACTTGTACCTCAAGACTGATATATTGCTTCTTGCTGATATTTTTGAAAACTGTCGATCCAACTGCTTGACGGCATATAATCTTGATCCACTGCACTCTTACAAAGCGTCAGGTCTTGCATTCGATGCTATGCTCAAATGCACTAGTATTGAACTCCAACTCTTCTGTTGTACCCCAGATACCTCAATTACGGAATACTACAAATATTCCAAATCGCGATACGCACGTGTCCCAGATTTAGCAATTGTTGTCATTTCATCATAATGCACGCGCGTTCGAACTCGAGCAGGTGCAATTGTGCAGGTCAGCAATTACGCAAGCGACGCATCATCGGCGTCTTGGCCAAGCACTGCCACGTCAGCAGTTTTACTAAATACGAAAATCTCGTAATTCATGTTATCTTAACCGAATTACGAATATAAATACTAATATCTTGTACTAAGAAATTATTGTTAAATCAATAATATGATAACAAAGAAATGCTTACGTGATTGCGCTCTTTCCCGTATATAACGGACCCGAGAGCAGACACAAAACAGTTCTGACTCAAAGTACCAACCTGCACGACTGGTCCGACGAGGCGAGCGCAACGCGCCTCTGTTAATTATTACCATTTGTATTTTCCATTTCTACGATAATAAAATATTCTTTTATACGACTACCTTTGGTTCGACTCATTTGGGTTCTAACCCTTAATCTGGTAAGATCCCGATCAAAATAACGGAGTAATCTCAAACTCTCGCCAGTCAGAGTAGCTAACTGAATTTTGGCGATACAACACTTCACTGACATTGACATGCTGTTATCTATCGAGCGGGGTATTCAGGGTGGTGTGGCCCAATGCTCGAATAGATACGCGAAAGCCAATAATCGGTACGTGAATTCCGACTTCATTCAAGACGAAGATGAGGGCTACTTGATGTATTTTGATATCAAGAATTTATACGGTGCAGCGATGAGTAATTCACTGCCCTATGGCTTTTTTGAGTGGGTTGTCCGTTGTAAAATCAACAGGCTGTTTTTTGGATAATAGCTCGACTAATCCAACGGTTTTTGCATAATTTTTCTCTCTCACATGAATCGTTGATGAAAAAAATCTATCGGCAAATCGCCAATCATTAGCTTGTCATTGGCTAGGTTTCTGACACCACACGCGACATCGGGGCTTGTTTTTCTATTTGAGTGCAGCAACGGAAGATACTCGTTTATTAATTCATCGGTGTTGCTTGACATTGCGTCTCCCTCTGCTGACCGGAAGGATCCATCGAAATCGTCCGATTGATCCTTCATGCTGCGCTCATTTTCTCCATACGCTACATTTTTATTCTCCTCTTCTTCTTCATCTTCATTTGTCTCCTATTCCACCATCTCCTCCTTCTCCACGCATTTCACGGTATTTTCAGTAGTTTCTCGCTTAATTTCCTGCTTGATGGTGGATCTTTTGCTCAATACATTCACCAGCTTCTTTAATGGCTGCACTATCGGCTGTAAAACATCTTGCCTCGCGCGCTCAGCATTATCTCTGCCCAGCTTTATCATATGATACTTTCGCTGTATGGCGTCGCTCGCTCGCACAATCTTACGCAAGACGTTTTTTTCCTCGAGCACTTTCATGTTGTCGGTGCTGGGTCAATGATGATACTGTGCTGCCATCATCATACGATACATTATTTATCGCTCTGGGCTGAGAAAATTGTCAAAATTCCGCCTTTATCGACCCTCATTTATTTTACTATCTTTGTCAATCATGATAAATGCATACTCCAAGCACAAATTTTTAAATTTCCCATACAGCATGTCAGTATTCACATGATCGTTGTACACATGCCGGAGATTCATTTCATCCTGCTTAAAGAGTACAACGAAATTTCTATTGTCATGTATTAGGTGCTTGGGAATACATGCGTATGTTTGAAAAAGATAATAACAATCGATATTTTTATGTCTTCCCATGGCGAAAAAGGCTCGAATATTGTCCTGCTTTTCGCATGCATCGTCAAAGATGAATATTGAGTTTGGGCTTGCATCATTCAGTGTAATCACTTGTTCGTGCTCATTGAAGGGGAAATATTCGATATCGGGGACTGGCTTGAGCAAACGTTCGAGCAGCTTGTACTTTGCCTGCTTCAATGATTTGAAGTATACATAAGGGGGAAAACGCCTGTTTTTTTCATGGCGTGACCCTGACCCCTTTTGATTTGGCTGAAACTTTGCTTATTTCATCGTCTGATCCCAAAAACAACTCTCAAATTTTATTAGATTTTTTGGAGCCACCATAGTGGAATACTAGACCATAGAATATTTTGACTTTGGAAAATATTTAATTTTCAATCGACAATATCTCTGTAGCGGTCGATCGTATCGAAAAGTATGTAGGGGGCTTTTATTTCCGTTTTGAGTCTATCTTCAAATAAAAAAATTGTCTGATGTTTTTAAAGCAAATTTAAGCAGTCAAAATAATTTTCAAAAATTAAAATCACGATACCCAAAAACTGCACCTTCGAATTTTAAATAAAAATTCTCAAAAATACTACAATTCATTACCAACATTAAAAAAAAATCAGGATGGTATTTTCAGTGGTTCGCGAGATATTAATTTTTTAGTATTTTATTTATTTGTTGATTATCAATTTTTGTCTATCTGTTAATTAATTTGAGCTTCGAATAGTGTAAAAAGAATAGTAAAACAGAATAATGTAAATCAATAACCCATACACATGTTTTGGTACAATATATTTTACTCGTATATTCAATTCAATACTTGTATAAATCACTCGTTTAATTTTTTTATCAATTTCAATTTCTTATGTGTTAAAAGTATTTTATACTCGTATACACGTTTTTCATTCTCGTTTTTTTCTTGGATATTTAATTTTTTTAAATTATGCTATGTATCTCGCTTTCGACAGAATTCGACCATCTTTTAACAACAATGTTGCCGCCGTGTAGCGGAATTATGCAGTGATGCTTCTGAGTATTTTTTATTGATCGGGCAATTTTGAATCGTCCATCCATTAAAAATTCCTTCGATTGTTCGTAATCACTCTTCTCACGGTAAAAAGACTTTCATCGCGAGCCAGCTTGCAACTTCCAGCAGACAAGCAAATTACAAACAATTTCGATCGACTGTACATTTTTTGAAGCCCATTCGTAGAGCTCTCGAGGTGTTGTAATTTGCTTGTCTGCTGGAAGTTGCAAGCTGGCTCGCGATGAAAGTCTTTTTACCGTGAGAAGAGTGATTACGAACAATCGAAGGATTTTTTAATGGATGGACGATTCAAAATTGCCCGATCAATAAAAAATACTCAGAAGCATCACTGCATAATTCGCTACACGACGGCAACATTGTTGTTAAAAGATGGTCGAATTCTGTCGAAAGCGAGATACATAGCATAATTTAAAAAAATTAAATATCCGAGAAAAAAACGAGAATGAAAAACGTGTATACGAGTATAAAATACTTTTAACATATAAGAAATTGAAATTGATAAAAAAATTAAACGAGTGATTTATACAAGTATTAAATTGAATATACGAGTAAAATATATTCTACCAAAACATGTGTATGGGTTATTGATTTACATTATTCTGTTTTACTATTCTTTTTACAAAATTAAATATTTTCCAAAGTTAAAATATTCTATGGTCTAGTATTCCGCTATGGTGGCTCCAAAAAATCTAATAAAATTTGAGAGTTGTTTTTTGGATCAGACGATGAAATAAGCAAAGTTTTAGCCAAATCAAAAGGGGTCAGGGTCACGCCATGAAAAAAACAGGCGTTTTCCCCCATAAACATTTTCGAATCTCACGCCTGTTACGTCAAAAATGGGAGTTTTTGTGAACTATTAATAATTTTCGACGTGAGATGTGCTGAATTTGATTGAAACTCTTTAGTCGTGGAAATAAATTTCAAGTACCACTCCTGGAATCAATCTCGAATACATCTGCCCCTGTTTTTGAGTCTAACCTTTCGGAAAATTACTCGGGAAATGGGCTTGGAATCATTGTTTGCGAATACCTCGGGATTTTTATCAATTGTTCGTTAAATTTTCTTTGCTTTTATTTCCCACGTTTCACATTGATTCGAATGCAGGTGAAATGATTAATGAGGGATACTAAATGAGTGAGTTGCAATAGAAGTCTGAAAAAAAAATAAAAGGAGTTGCTAAGATTTATTTTTTTCCGATTTTTATTATCTTAAGACGTTGTATAGAAGTCGATCTTTAAAAAAATTGGGTCGTCAAGGTGGTAAGGGTAGTCGGAATTCGGGATTCGTTTCAATTAAATTGGATTTCTTCAAAAAACAACTAATCGGGTTCATTCAATTAATTGATTCCGTACAAATCGATGATATCCACTGTAATTAAATCTCGCTAAACATTTTTCAACTTCGAGAAGGGAAGTAAATTATTTATTAAACAAATCCCACTTACATGGTGAGATGTCCTCCGGTTGGAAAGGGTATAACATCGGTAGACGTATCGGCGACTCGAACGGAGAACAGAGAAGGGTCGGCGGTTGAACAAAGGCGTAGCGGGTTGGTGGTGAAGTCGAAGAAGAATATCGGTGCACAGAATTTAATTTTCGAGATCCAAATTTATTTTGAATTATCGGGAAAAAATTAGTTTACACACAAAAGATTAATCTTAAATTTCGCGGTTTATTTGACAATGACCGCGATCTGGACATTTTCCAATAGTTCGTGAATTGCGGAGGTCAAAGTAAAATACATGAAAATTATCAAATAGAAAATTATATTAGGTGTACAAATAAGTTTCCGCGGTTTGTCAAAAGATGGCCCCACCAGAAGGTTATGGAGAAATTGTCAGATGTAAAACGTAATATCCCAAGTTTCGTCATCCGGCAACACCATAACGTTAAAGTACTAGTGATTCTGTATCAGCATCACGTAATTTTTTTCGTGCAAAAATGTCAAGTTTTGTGCCGAATAAGCATCATTTGCGGGAACTTTTGATTTACTTCTTTAATTTGAAAAAATCTGCAGCTGAGGCGCATCGATTGCTTCTAGAAGCATATGGTGAAGCTGCTTTGAGTGAGAGAAGTTGTCAGGAATGGTTTCAAAAGTTAAGGAACGGCGAGTTTGACGTGAAGGACAAAGAACGGACAACGGAACGGAACGGACAAAGAACCTGCGAAACCATTACTGGAGCTCTCTACCGAACACAATTGATGAGATTGAGTCGGGCACTTAAGGAAAAACGCGCCCATTACTACTCCAGACACGACAAAATTATTCTTTTACACGATAATGCTCGTCCACATGTTGCGGCGCCGGTAAAAACATACTTGGAAACACTCAACTGGGAAGTTTTACCCCACCCACCGTATTCACCAGACTTAGCCCCTTCCGATTATCACCTGTCCCGGTCGGTGGCACATGGTCTGTCTGAGCAGCGCTTCACATCATATGAAGACACCAAAAATTGGGTAGATTTGTGGATAGCGTCAAAAGATGAAGAGTTTTTTCGACGGGGTATCCGAATGTTGCCAGAAAGATGGGGAAAAGTAGTGGCAAATGATGGAAAATACTTTGAATAAAACGTAATGTACTGTTCCTTCACAATAAATTCCTAATTTTTTATAAAAAACCGCGGAAACTTATTTGTACACCTAATAACTAGACAAAAAAAATGGAATAGAATAAAACGAGATCCACCGTCTCTTCCGACATTCGAAAGTCAATTCGAGATTTTGAGAGAAAAATGAAAGCAGATTTAATTCGTTTCCGAATTCAGAATTGAAATTCCAAACCGAAAGAAATTAACTTTCTTCGAAAAATCGAGCGAATTTTTCAAGTCCAAAGCGAAATGATTTGGAAAAATCCAGAATCAAAAACGTCTTTGTTGAAAGATCTCGCAAATCTTCTTGGGTCGTTAAAAAAGAAGAGGCTTTACTATGTAAATGAGTGTTGCGTTCAAACGTTTGGCTTCTTTCTTCTAGATTTAAATACAGAAAAATGTTTTGAGATTATTTAATACAATTTTAACTTGTTCTGTGGATTCTGTAAATTCAGTGCGTACATTTATTTCGTAATTATTGGTTTTAAGGATTAATTTCCTCGGGATATTGTTTAATATTTGCATTGCGATTTTCCGTTTAGAAGGAAATTTTGAATGAGTGGATTTTTATCTCAAAACCTTTCTCCGTGTAATTTCCTACCCTTACACAGATACGTAGGTAGAACATAGATATATATATATATACTTGGTTGTATATATGTGTATCTGTGCCCCTGTACGATGGTTCTTCGGGAAAGGGAGAGAGAGAGAGAGAGAGAGAGAGAGAGAGAGAGAAAGTGAACGAGAGAATCAAGGCACGGTGAGTCAGTGCGTATCGCATTGGACCCCTTTAAGATCTTTTCTTGCTTCCCTTCTGTGCCCCTGCGGGGTCATTGACTTTTCTGGGGCGATGGGTGGTTTTTGCTGTTACCTTGATCTTCTCCTTCGTCAATGCTCATTGTTTTTAATTCCTATTTTGTTAATAACTAATTTGGATCTCGTTCTTAACTCTCATCTCTATTATTTATTTAAATTCAAAGATATGTAAATATATTTTGAACCATTTCGTTTTTAATTTAACTTATTATTCAGTTTTGTTATTTGTCTAATTGTCATTAACTTCTCATTCTTTGTTTTGTTTGTTCTTCAATCTCATTGCATGTTTCAACCTGAAAGTTCGTTGTTTAATTTTCAATTTTAAATTGTTTATTTATAAATTCTGTGTTCGTATGGGATCGGAGGTCCCGTCGTTTTCAAAGCTGTTCCAGTTGTTTATGCTTTTTGAATCTATTACGGACATATGTCTATATATATGTATATCTACGTTTGCTCATATATTTATGTGTAAGAAAAAAGAGAAGAAACGTTCTTCTGTCTATATTTGATCTTTAAAAGCGAGAAGCTGACAGCAGAGCAAAAACTGCTTTGCCTTATTATCTTTGTCCCTTGTTTTTCTTTCCATACTACCTTATTTTACCGATAGACATTTTCTTGATATTTCCCGGTCGGTAATGTGACTTTCTAATTTTTATCATTAAACTGGACGGAAAAACATTGGAACGACAGACCCTCTTCTCGCATGATCTTCCAAGTTTCGAATTCTATTTGTCAGTGATTTATGAAGAATGATTATTTTACGGACGTTACGTCAGGACGTAACATGCCATTTGAATGAGTAATGAGACTCAATAATGAATTAGTCTTGCCACAATTTGACGGCCCGCAGAATACCACGCAAATGCTGTTCGGCAATAAATTACCATGAGGTTTTGCCCCCTTCCCCTCACTCTGCGTTAATGCGTCAAAATTCATTATAGGTAATCCAGGCTGCTTGGACACCATCTTGATCACGACTAACTCGGCAATAAGTATAAATAAGCTTTTTATAGATGTCACCAGTCAGTCGGGTAGTTACTCCTGTATGGACATCGTGCACACTCGTGGAGAAGGAAAAGAAAAGTGTAGCAGCGGTTTGGTAAACGGTATCATCAACAATCTTTCCGTTGAGCTGCATTGGCCTGGTTATCAGTACTGCGGTCCTGGCGCAAAATTAGCAAAAGGTTTTGCTCGAGGTGATCCAAGCATTAATCCACTGGACGCAGCTTGCAAACAGCACGATATTGCTTATTCGAAAAATCGTGAGAATTTCGAGGCGAGAAGCGAGGCTAATAGAGTATTGGTCGAAAGCGCTTGGAAACGAGTTTTCGCGAAAGACGCGAGTATCACGGAAAAAGCAAGTGCTTGGGGTGTAGCCACAATCATGAAGGGCAAGAGAAAATTCGGTATGGGCGCGGGGACGCAGAAGAAAAAAAAGATTTTTAACCTCAAAAGGATTATCGGTGCTGTGACGAAGGCAATGAGTCATGGCAGTGATCCGACGGTTAGAATCACGTCCGCTTCAAAGGGTGCACGTGCTGCTGTAAAGAGGATAGGGGGTAAACAATAATTGTGTACACCGCGGATCCTTCTAGTGCCGGGAAAATTGACGGTTACTTGCCATTCCTCGTGCCAATATTTGCCGGACATAATAAAACGATGGAATCCATTGCATTGGGTAGGAGTCTGCATCTCAAGCCATACAAAACGGGTCTGGATCTTCCAATCGGGCAAAAAACCTAAAATAACGCCACTACGCCAAGCACTCACGAGCGCCGATATTCTCAAGTTTGCGAAATCTATGAAAATTCCTAATTTCCGTGGAGTTTCCATGCGAAATGGCTTGCCCGAAGGTGGGCCGTGGAAACGTGAGTCGGCGATTATTAATCTCGATGAGTTTAGTGGACCAGGCATACATTGAGTCGCATAAACGAAGATCAGATGCAAAGTCGTATACTTTGACAGTTTCGGTGATCTTCAACCACCATCCGAACACATGAGATATTTCGGTATGCCTAGCGTTAATTACAATTCTATACGATATCAAAACTACGATACGATGGAGTACGTACATTCATGCCTCAAATTTCTCTGCAACAGCTTAATCGAAAAGACATTCATAGCCTATATCTTCGACAAATCTATCGTACACTCAGAGATTCACGCTCACCAGCCATACGCCTCATCGACGTTCAACAACAGCGATGAAATACGTATTGCTGTTCAACATCAAGATCTCTGTCTACTACCGAGCAAAAGTTCTCTTCATATATGCGGGAAATTGAGTAAGCCCAATGGTGCTCCATGCGCCACCACTAAACTCGTCAATAATGCAATTTGCCATTTGTTTGAGGAGATACGTTATGAACTCAATGCCATAGAAATTGATCGAAATAAAATTTTTGGGCTGACGAGTATAATAAAGGGGTACGTATCATTGGGCACTGGTAAAATTCCCATGCTTTAAAATACGAGCTGGCTCGACGTGGATGAAACGAAAAAGATTACCGATACCGCGGGTTTTTCGATTTATGCATACCGCTGAGCATGCTGCTTGGTTTTGCCGAAGATTATCAGAAAATTCTCGTCAATGCCAAGCACGAATTAATTGTCTCGCGATCGAAGAGCGATGATAATGCAGTTATTCAAACGACTGCGGAAGATAATGCAGTTTATCGACCGCCTGCGGAAAATTATAAGTTGGTGCTGCATAAAGTTGAATGGCTCATACCATATGTGACAATTTCCGATCAACGGCAAATACAACTTTTAAAGTTAAGAGCCAAAGTTATGCCAATCTCCATGAGTTTCCGCACGTGGGAATCGTATGAATATCCAATGCTTCCGGCTATGTCGAAGCACGTGAGGACTGTCAAAACATCGACTCAGCTGGAAAAACCTCGTCATGTCATTGTCGCCTTTCAGACAGATCGGAAAAATCGTGTGAAAAAGAATGCAAGCTATTTCGATTATTGTAATATTGCTGACATTAAGCTTTATTTGAGCTCACAATGTTATCCTTACAGAACTTTGAATCTAAATATAGGACAAAACCAGTATGCGATGCTCTACGAAATGTACGCAAACTTTCAGAATGCGTATTATGGCAAGGACGCGGAACCATGGCTCAAAAAGACTAGATTTCTCAATTACGCGCCTCTTCCTGCCTCTTGCGGCTAATTTTCCCGCTTAAACATCCTTATCTCGTTAAATCATACATGATCGTATAGTAGAGTATAGTCCGCTGAGAGGTGACGTGAAAAATTACTAAAGAATCATATTGATAGCGCGAATGCCCGTTAGTCGTTGCCAAGATGGACTTTATCGTAGATGTACAGGGCTTCAAAAGATCCATCAACGAGTTTGTACTGAAGGAAATATCAATAATTGCCGTCGATCGCAACGTGGAACCCTTGACTCTTCACATCAAACCAACGACACCGTGGTCATCTCTACCAGCAAAGTACAATGCTATTAACGCATAGCTAGAACGAAATTATCATGGACTGAAATAGAATTCCGTCAAAATATCGTACAATGCAGCTTTGAAAACGATTAAAGCGAACTTGGAAGGTGCTCGAATAATTTACGTCAACGGACTGGAGAAATCACTCTGGCTATCGAAAGTAATCGATCCCTCGATGGAGATTTTTGACATGGAGACCTCGGACTGTCCATCGCTGCGACACCTACCGAAAATTGCTCCAAATACGGGCTGCTCGCTGCATTCGTTCGACTCAAAGTACAATTGTGCTAATGCAAACGTAAAATCGCTGAAAAAGTGGTTAAAAGTATAACAGGCATTGTACGATCTCGGGATTTTTTAACGAAAAACTTTATTTTGTCGATAAATCGTGTCTCCTTTGTTTTATTATTATTCGAAGCGTGGAAAAAAACGATACATACAATTTTCCTCAATAGCTAGTTTAACGAAAAATGTAGATTGTTTTTTTGAATTTTTTTGAAAAAACTTGAATATTTTTTTTTACGCTTTCCAGTCCTTGATATGTTTTTCACGTATATTGTTCAAGAATTCACTTTCCACCATAACAGCGCAAAAATCGTCGTTTATTCTTTTCGATAATGCGGGCATCTCTGATGTCGTGATGATGGTCCAGCCACGATATTCTCAAATGTTTGATGATGACGATGAGATGATTCAACCGTCATGGTCGGATGGCATGGTGGATCCACAATTTTCCTCACATTTGTTTAAGTTCAATGCTGTTGTTCTTTCCAGCAAAGTAGTTTATGTACAATTGACCATTGTGAGCGGCATCCATCATTTTCGTTAATGCGTCGCGATCATCGTCGAAGACCTTTGCGAGCCTAGCCGGAAGGAAGACGGAAAACTCGTCGCTAACGTCCAGGACGACGATTCTCTTACCGAATTCAGTCTCCACGGCTCTGATGACAGATATTTGATAATCTGATTGTTGAATTAGCTACGTGACCTTTTTTATCGGCAGAAATGCTCCCATTATTGTTACTTCGTTTATTTTCGTGAAATCTACGTCGATTGATGTGAATATTCTCCAACGATTATGTGATAAATTTCAGATCAGATCTCGTTCGGATGACTTTTTTAACTTGATTAATTTCTTTTATCAGCAACTCTAGGCGCGTCTTGAGTTCACGACGTTGAGATGACATTTGACCGCTGACTATAGCGAAGCTTGATTAACCATGCACATTTCCTCCATCACCAAGTTTCCCTCCTCCCCCTCCCGCGCAACGGGCGATGAAAAATCAATGGTCCAGCAAAAATGGTCGAAAGTAACAGAATGCGATTTCTGGCACATGAACATATTTTCCGCATGTTTTTCGATATTCTGAATCAATCTACGCATGAATTTCAACTCCTAGCCGGCTGCTTAAGGGTTAAAATAATTATTTAAGAGTTCAAATTGTCATATCACGCGAACGAGAAAGAAATCGGGAAAAAGTTTCAAACAAAAGAAAAATTTCGCATAACAAACATCAGAATTTTTGTCCATATCTTCTATTGATAATGCGCCAGATGATTTTAAAGTTTTTGTGCCTGTCAAACGTACGAAAAAGGGCAAATATTATCACCACTGGCGAGAGGGACAGCCGCGCTGAGTAAAAGTGAGATAGCCTGCGTCTATAGACAGTGACGTCCATATGTCTACTACGCGCATGCGCTACACAAGTGCGAGTAAGAAAAAGCATATCTAATATAATGTCGACTCGCTCTACCTGCCTCGTACATTCGGCTTTTATTTTTTTTATGATCGCGTGTAGCACAAGAACAGAAAACATTTCAATATAGCGTTTCCGTTCAATTTTCGTCTTTTCGAAGTTCGTTTTTCGTACTTTTCTAGATTCTACTGAAGTGTTGATCCCCAACTCAATTAGTTATTGAGAAAAAGTAAGAGTAGTGGGGTGCGCACTATGGTGACCCCCACTCCTATCTCCACTCCTATCCCGACTCCGCGGCCACTCGCGGAGAGCTCGGCTGCGGATGTGTGGCAATAGGTGTGAGGGGAGGGGGGCTGGAGCGTGTCGCCATAGTGCGCACTGTGTTATTATTATTCAAATAATAATAATAATAATAATGATGATAATGAAATTTTTTATTTTTATTTTTAAAGAGCAGAATTAAGAATGTACAAGGCGATATATGAATTTTACAACAAAAAAGTAGTACGCGAATATTGAGGGTTTCACGAATTTATATTTTAGATTTAAATAAAAGGAAAAAAAATTTCAAGCTTTGAAATTTTCTACCTCGACTTTGTGTAAACTACTGTTGGTCATTTCTTTAAAAATTAGGTTATTTGCCATAATGCAATTCAAACTTTTTTTCAAGAAAGATTTCACGATATTTAGGAATAAGTTTCAACGTTTCACTCCGCGAAACGCCATTTTTAAAAATATAAAAATGCTGAAAAAACGTGATAATATAAAAAAATTTTCAAACTTATTATAACAATTTAAAAACTCACCCTCAATTCGCCGCTCAAATTTTTCCCGCATGACGACACACACACACACACACACACACACACAAATTTTCACTCCTCCGCCGACGCAACACCATCGTCCGCGTCGTCATTATTCCCATAGTCCTCGTCGTCACCCTGGATAGCGCGCAGGACAATCTGGGCAATGTCCTGAGCGGTCTCAGGGGTTCGCAGCTGTATATTAAGCACGCAGCTATCCCGGGATATGAAACGTCCGTCGAAGTTTTGAACGCTTCGGCACAGCGCTGTAAGCGCTTGCCGCGCGTCATCATCATCTCTTGAGCCCTCCATTTCACGCAGCACGCACTCAATAATGAGAGCTGGGGTAACGGCGAAAACTGGCTCAATATAATAAATTTGATTTATCAAATAACACGCCGTTTCACCCAAGTCCACTAAATAAACCCTCACAGCCCCCGTATCATCAAAACCGAGGATTTCCGCGCGTAACACTGCGTCGTTTTTCAATGCTACGCACGGGGTTCTCTCCACTATCTCTTCGTTCGTTAGATTTACACCGCTGCCCTCCACTAAAAAATGCACCTCCATCATGTGCACGAGCTGCCGATATGCCACAGATAAAAAGTCTGTGCGTATGGTTATGCGGTTGGCACTCAAGACTCGAACCACGACGCAACCAAAATATTCCTCGTGGAAATCCAGAGCAAATCGTGGGAACATTTTAAAATCGTATAAACTGATCGCAACGAATTATACAGAACCGCGTGCCGATGAAGACTGAGCCTTCATTAGCCATAAAGCCCTTCATTATCGCTGAAGAAAAAGAAAAAAAGAAAGAAAAAGATAAACCTGCTTCTGCTCTCAATC
Source organism: Alloplasta piceator (assembly GCA_946863875.1). Taxonomy (NCBI): domain Eukaryota; kingdom Metazoa; phylum Arthropoda; class Insecta; order Hymenoptera; family Ichneumonidae; genus Alloplasta; species Alloplasta piceator. Next base: position 36,739,422 of record OX333073.1, read on the forward strand.
GAGACGCATCGTCAGCAAAATTGCACGTGCGAACACCCGAGCGCTGGATGTAAATAATACGGCTCGCTAATCGAGAAGAGACGCATACCTACAATCTTTTATACGCATATGATATATATAGGGCGTTCCATCCCAAATCGGACAGTTTGAAACACTTTTTGAATCCCACATTCCTATTCCATATCCCAAATTCCATATTATTATTATTATTATAATCATTATTATTATTATTATTATTATTATTATTATTATTATTATTATTATTATTATTATTATTATTATTATTATTATTATTATTATTATTATTATTATTATTATTATTATTATTATTATTATTATTATTATTATTATTATTATTATTATTATTATTATTATTATTATTATTATTATTATTATTATTATTATTCCCGTGTGGGGTTTTTCCGACCTCCATCGGGCGCGTCCCCAGGTGGCGGATAGGGGAATGCTCGGCAGATATGTCGGGTAGGTGGGGCATAATATACCACCCGCGGAACAAAACGAAAACTTGCATGCAGAAGATCACACGTCTGTTCCCGCTTCGGGCGGTGTGTTCGCCAGCGTCTGTCATCATGTTGATGCGGCTGGGAGTCATGCATTGATCGGTACACACCTCAGCACACTGGGAGTGCCCTTAACCGACGTAGGCGTTTCCTCTGCGCTGGTGAAGGGGCTGCTGTGAGCTTGCTCTGCCAAGGTGGCAACTTGGGTGTGTACCTGGAACCAGCCCCTTTGGGCCCTGATCAGGAAGTGTGCATTGAATGCAGCTGTCGGAGGCTGCATTGCTACGGGCGAGCGCTGATCCGTCCGTGTTTTCCGGGATCAGCTAAGCGTAGGCCAGGCCTCAGGGAACTGGGGTAGGAGTCAGAGTACTCCGAGGGTATACCCGTTCCTGACTATTACGGCCCACCCCTTTGCACACGAAGCGCTGGTTCAACCCTAGAGAAAAGAAATGTTAAATAAAAAAGGAAACAATGCAGGTTCGGTGGGTGACAAGGCACCTTCCCTCGTAAAGCTGCTCATCGAAAGTGATAGGAGGGTGGCGGCAGGCCTTGAGAAAATGCACAGGCTCATCAAGACCATGATGGAAGCCTTAAAAAAGCAGCCGAACGTCAATAAGACAATTAAGGACGGGCTGCCTGCCTTGGTGGAGCATTTGGAGGAGCTTGAGGAGAGCCGACGGCCCATTAAGCAGGCTCATCGCCTTTTGAAGGGACCAAAGCTCCCTAGAGCCAGGCTCCATAGCGATCCTACACCGGGAACGAGCTTCTCGAGTGAGCCACCGGAAACGCTTCCGCCCGCGAAGGCAGGACAGAAGGAGAGAATGGCGACGAGCTCGCCTGTACCCCCAGCGATGGAGGTACAGTCAAAAAAAAGGAAAAAAAGATAAGGAGAGCTCGCCAAAGAATGTCTGGACGGAAGTCCAGCGCAAGAAGGGAAAGCAGGAGCGAAACAAAGCGGGTAATGTTACGGACGCGTCGGGCTCACAAGCCAACAAGCCCGCAAAATTGCCCCAACAGGCAGCAGCCGTTGCTAAAAAGCCGCCCTCGAAAAAGTCGCCACCGAAAAAACCGGAAGCGATCTTCTTGCAACCAGCGGAGGGGAAAACCTATGCGGACATTCTAAATGTTGTCCGCAAAGAGGTGAATCCCGAAACCCACGGGGTTGACGTTCGGGCGATCCGGCGCACACGAGCAGGAGAAGTGCTACTCGAGCTGCGAACTCATCGGCCGAGTCACGAGCTGCGTTTCCGGCTGCCCTCCAAGAAGCAGCTGGAAGCAGAAGCAGCGTCAGGGAATTGGTCCCAGAGGCACGCCTCGAGATCCGAGACCTTGATAGCTGCTGCACGAAAACAGAGGTCGAGGGGGCGATCAGAATAGCCCTGGGGCAGCACGAGGGCCCCCTGCAGGGCGCATTGACCCGGCCGAATGCGCGGGAACAGGTCACCGCCATCGTCACCATTGACGAAACAGCCACGAGGACCCTGTTGCAAACCGCTCGCGTCAAGATCGGCTGGGTCAATTGCCGAATCCGGAGGAGAGTGGAAGTTCCGAGATGCTTCAAGTGTCTCGGGTACGGGCACAACAGTACCCGGTGCAAGGGCACTGACCGGGGAAGTCTGTGCTTCCGGTGCGGCAAGGAGGGACATAGGGCAGCTGACTGCAATGCTGGACCCTTTTGTTTCTTCTGCCCGGCCGTGGAAGGTAAGCCAGACTCCAAACGTCACATGGCAGGGTCGGGGCGGTGCGGGGCATTCCGCAAAGCCCTCAGCGATGCCAGAGGCGAGTAATGGCGGTCGTCCTGCAGGGGAACATGAATGGGAGCCGGATAGCCGACGAACTTCTGGCCCAAATATGCTTCGAGAAAGCCGCTGATATAGTTCTGGTCAGCGAGCAATATCGGAACAGAGAAGGGCCAGGATGGTATTCGGACCTCCTAGGCACGGCAGCGATTTGGATTCCAAATCGACGACGCTTCTGCGTCGTCGACCATGGCTCCGGCAGCGGTTTCGTTTGGGTGGGGTCCAGCGGCGTTATCTACATCAGCTGTTACCTTACCCCAAACGAGCGCATCGCAGACTTCCAGGCCAAACTCGATGGCCTGGAAGACACTATCCGGGACATGGAGGGTGAACTGGTAGTGGCCAGAGACTTTAATGCAAAGGCTCTGGAATGGGGTGAACCTCGGCTAGATTCGCGGGGTGGACGAAAGCTGGACATAGCGTCCAGACTTGAGCTAGCTGTATTGAACACTGGCTCAACGTCCACCTTCCGAAGGCCGGGGTACAGAGAAATGATTATCGATGTTTCCATGGCGATGGAAACATCGATCAGTCAATGATTGGAGGGTAATCGAGGACTTTACAGCCAGCGATCACCAATACATTACGTTCTGCGTACGTGATGTAGCTCCAGTCCAAATCAGAACACCACGAGGACCTGCGAGATGGAACGTCGATAAAATGGACCCCCAAAAGCTGTCTCCGGCACTATTACGTGGCCAGCGAACCCTTGACGAGCTTCCACGCTCCGCAGGCGCTGAACAGACGGTGTATCTAGTAATGACCCACCTTCATCAGGCCTGCAGCGACGCCGTGCCAAAAAGGATTGCACGGAATGATAGACGTCCCGTGTACTGGTGGACGAACGAGATCGCGGAGCTGAGGCGGGAGTGTCTCCGTTTGAGGAGACTATCCCTGCGAGCCCGGCGCCGCGACACCGACGCCGCCCCTAGCACTGACGCCTATGAGGCGGCGAGGAAAGTGCTGAGACGGACCATCAAGCGAAGTAAGCACCGCTGCTGGAAGAAGCTTGGGGAGGATCTTAACGAGGATCCTTGGGGACTAGGGTATAAACTGGTCCTCCGCGAATTGGGGGCGTTCTCTGAAAGCGCTCCCACAGATGCGGGGATCATCGGCGGTATCGTCGATGCCCTTTTCCCCAGCCACCCTAAGCAACCGCGCCGACCTCGAACACCCGAGGACGCGCCACTTCCCCTCTTTACGGAGGAGGAACTTAAGGCCGCGGCGCGGTCTTTCGAAAACAAGAAGGCACCAGGCCCTGACGGTTTACCAGCAGAGGTGCTGAAAGCCGCAGTTGAGATGCATCCAACGATCTTTCTTACGATGTACAACGCCTGCCTACAAGCGGGAATCTTTCCACGCCGCTGGAAACTCGCGCGGCTGGCGTTGATCGAGAAGGGCAAAGGCGGACCAGTAGACAATCCATCGTCCTACAGGCCCCTGTGCCTGCCAGACACGGCTGGCAAACTTCTGGAGAAGCTTCTTCGACCTCGCCTCCATGCGGCTATCCAAGCCTCTGGAGACCTTTCTGATAGACAATATAGCTTTCGGGAAGGGAGGTCGACGATACACGCAATCCAGGATGTTGTTGGAGCAGCCAGGGGTACGAAGCGGGGGAACCATTTCTCCCGCCCCGTCTGTCTACTGGTTACTCTGGATGTGAAGAACGCTTTCAACTCAGTGCGGTGGTGTGACGCGCTACAGGCGCTGGAACGAGACTTCAGGGTCCCCGGATATCTCTACTGGATGTTCGAGGATTACCTGAACGATCGCTCCCTCGTTTACACCACTGCAGATGGTCCGATTAGCCGAGAGTTAACGGCAGGGGCAGCCCAAGGGTCCATACTAGGTCCCGACATTTGCAATGCCACATATGACGGATTCTCCGAATGGGGATGCCTGAGGGTTCTTTTCTGGTTGGGTATGCGGACGACGTAGCCGCTATCATCATTGCGCGTACCGTAGAGGCAGCGCAGATGAGACTCAACCAGGTAATGCGTCGGGTCCACTCCTGGATGGAAGGCTTGGAGCTAGCGCTAGCGAAAACTGAGATCGTGCTCCTAACCAAAAAGCATATCCCGCTTATAAGGGATATGCAGGTAGGAGAGACGACGGTCCAGACGAAGGCGTCTGTAAAGTACCTGGGGTTGAAGCTCGATTCTCGGCTCAGCTTCGGGGAAGAAATAATATCGAGAGCGGACAAACCTGCGGCATTGACGAAGTTGCTGAGCAGGGTAATGGCCAACATTGGCGGTCCTTAGCCCTGCAAGCGTCGCCTGCTGCTACGCACGGCCAAGTCCATAATGCTCTACGGTGCCGAAGTCTGGGCCGATGCGTTCTGGTACGAGAAATACCGGAAGCGCATGGCCGGAGTGCAGTGGAGAGGGGCCCTCCGTATCGCCTGCTCTTACCACACGGTCTCAGAGCTGGCTGCGCTAGTGATAGCCGGGGTCATACCGATTGACCTCCTTGCCCAGGAGCGGAAGTTCGTCCACCAGGGCCTTCACGACGAAGAAGAGAGGGAGAGACGAAAAGCGCTTGCCAAGTCCCGTAGCATGCTGACCTGGCAAGAGAGATGGGATGAGGATCCGCGGGCCAGGTGGACAGCGAGACTTATTCCTCGCTTGGACACCTGGATCAACCGTCAGCATGGTGAGGTAAATTATTACCTCACACAATTGCTGACGGGGCACGGGTATTTCCGGTCTTATCTGTGCAGAATGGGTAAAGTGCCGGACTCGTGCTGCATATCCTGCGGATCCCCCAGAGACGATGCCTTCCACAAATTCTTCGAATGCGAAGAATGGAACGTGTGGAGGGCACCATTGGAGGAAAAGTTCGGGAGCATAACCCCGGAAAATATTATCGGAGTTATGCTCCTGGACGATGGAACTTGGACGGAGGTCACTTCCTTCGTGGAAGCTGTCCTTCGTCGGAAGAAGAGAATTTTGGAGGAAAGAACGCCCCAAGGGGCGTTTAAAACAACTAATGGCGCCACCCCGAAGTAATGCTAACGCGGTTCCGGGGTGGTCGTCGGGAGATACAGGGGCAGTTTTAGTCGGTAGTCTCTTCGGAGGAGTCCGACACACGGGGAGCCAAACCATCGCTCCTGACAGTGCGTAAAAGCATTTCCCCCCCTGTAGAAAAAATTATTATTATTATTATTATTTTGGAAAAAATATTTTTTTTTTATTAGAGGAGTAGCGGAATTCTTTTTACGGATGCCCTCTGGTTCGGAATACCAGGGGGGTATGTGGGACTCCCGAAAAAATGTGGCCTACCCACTAAACCGCCCTCTCCTCTGCGTCCTCCCCCGACCAGGAACTACGTTAGTATTACTTCTGGCTGAGGGCTCTGTCTGTGTTCGTCTGTACGTTTCGTTCGTCCATGTTATCTCGCGTCGCGTCAGTGCGTCTGCTCAGTCATCCGTGAGTTGCCGCGTCCTGCCGTCCTCTGTCCGCGCTGCTCCTGTAGATTCTCTTACGCTCCTGAGCGAGAAGATCCACAGGTATTACACCCGCAATCACCAGGACAGCTTGTGCAGAGACTGTCCGGTAAGAGCAGGCGATCCTCAGCGCACCCTGTCTCTGTACCATCGTCATGGCCTTGCAGTATTTCTTTGTCATCAGGGCATCTGCCCAGATCTCCGACCCATACAAGAGAATCGAGTGGGCTGTCACTATTAACATTCGTCGTTTCCCCGGTCTCGGTCCCGTCGTGTTTGCCATCAGCCGGCTTAAGGATGCGATCCTTCCGGCCGCCTTCTGGGCTGTCTTTTGTATGTGAGGCCAGAAGGTCATCTTCGTATCCAGGGTCACCCCCAGGTACTTGACTTCCCCACCTGCCACGATCTCATGAGTCCCAACCCTCATAGGTAATCTTGTCTGTATACGTTTTCTCGTGAGAAGCGTCAGTTCCGTCTTTTCTGTCGCAAGTTGTAGTCCGTGGTCTGTCATCCATCGTCCTACTCGTCTCATCGTCTGGTTCAACTTCAGCTGCGCCAGTTCTGGAGACCGCTCGGTAATCATCGCCGCCACGTCGTCGGCGTAAGCAACGAGAAGTACACCGAGTGGCAACTCCAGTCTGAGAAGACTGTCGTATATACCGTTCCAGAAGTCCGGTCCCAGTATTGACCCTTGAGCGAATCCGGCGGTGATTCGTCTTGTCACCTGTCCTTCGATCGTCTTGTAAGTTATCTGTCTGTTTTTCAGGTAATCCTCTACAACCCGTACCAAGTAATCTGGAATCCCGAAGCCGCCTTTCAGTGCCCCCAAGATATCCACCCACCTGGCCGAGTTGAAGGCATTTCTGACGTCCAGTGTTGCCAGCAGCACGATCGGTCGTGCTGCATGGCAGTGTCTGTCTAAGTCCTGGAAGGAGTCGACCACTTTTTGGATCGCTCCAATCGTTGATCGGCCCCTCCTGAAGCCGAACTGCTGGTCTGAGAGGCCACCCCCCGCCTGTATCGCGTCCGTCAGTCTCGGTCTCAGTAATTGTTCAAAGAGCTTACCCTTTGTGTCGAGTAAGCTCAGCGGTCGATAGGCTGACGGCGTGTCAAGGTCGCCCTTGCATTTGGGGATAAGGACTAGCTCAGCCGTCTTCCACCGGTCGCTGAACGTCTCAGTCGTCAAACACGTGTTGTGAAGGTCCGGCCTCAGGTTGACCATCAGCCAGAGGATCTCCACCGGTACACCGTCTGGTCCCGGCGCCAATCTTCATCGCGGCAGTTGCTTTATTAAGCTCCTTCGCAGTGAATATGGGGGCTTCCGGAACATCTGTATTGTCTATAATGTTCGTCCGTATTGGGTGTGTCGGGAACAATCCGTCAACAATTCGTTCTGCAGTAACAGCATCTTTGAGTTCTGGTGATACTCGGGCCCCAAGTTTACCGGTCACTATTTTGTATCCAGTTCCCCAGGGGTCCGTGTTCACCTCCTCGCAGAGTCTCCTCCAGCATTGCGTCTTGCTGTCCCGTATCGCGTTCGTCAGTGCCTTCCGTGCTGTCCGGTAAGTAGCTTGGAGGTTTTCCCCTTCGGGTCTTTCTCTAGCCCTCGTGACTTGTCGTTTAATTGCCAGACAGATCCTGCGCAGTTTGGCTATTTCGTCTGTCCACCAGTACTGTTCTCGTCTGTTACGTCTTTGTCGAAGTTTTGGCATCGTACTATTGCAGAGCCGGTTAATCAATGTGGCTGTCTCGTCCGTTAGTTTTTCCGCCCTTCGCCGGCCAGCCAGTTCGGGAGGAATCTTCATCGTTGGGGCTGATGCTGCCATCAGCTCCTCTGTGAATTTCTGTACGTCGAGTTTATTGAGGTTCCACCGCGGGGAAAGCTGAGTCCTCGTTCGTCTCGTTATCGTCTGTCCTGCCACTTCGAAGGCGACGTACTGGTGATCGCTGGCCGTATAGTCTTCGATCACCCGCCATCCCCTCACCTGCGGTACTATGCTGTCAGACGTCATTGTTACGTCAGGGATTGAGTCGCCAAACCCCGAACGTCTATACGTCGGTGTATTGCCTGTATTTGCTATTACTAGATCTAGCCTAGCGGCCATCTCCAGCAACAGTCGTCCGCGTCTGTTCATTTCTGTCATTCCCCACTCGATTGCCCTTGCATTAAGGTCCCCCGCGACCACAATATCCCCGGGCAGATCCCTGATTCCGTCCTCGAGAAGCGCTACCTTCCTCTCGAACTCCGCCGCAGCGCAGTTGGGCGTCAGGTAGACGCTAACGTAAGTGACGGCGCCGACCCTGGCCCAGACGTAGTCGTCCTCGATGCCACGGTTAGTTATCCGAGATTGGGCGGCACCCCTTACCCAGATAGCTGTTGTCTCTGTCTCGTTCGTTATGTACGTCTGTGTCGCCCTTTTCCTGTATGGTTCACACAGGATCAGGATGTTTGCGTCATGTTCGTCTGCTATCTGTGGGAGTAGCATGTCTGCTGTCCTACTTCGGTTCAGGTTTCCCTGGATTATCCGGTCCGTCTTCCGGCTTGTCTCCTGCACTCCTCCAGCGCGGCTCGAAACGTCGTGCACTCTCCGGAGCCAGAGAGGTGCGCTATCTCCTTCTCGCCGGCCTCGGCGCAGGGAATTATTATTTTTATTATTATCATTATTATTATCCAAATAATTTAAATTATTTGGCTAATAATATATATTTTTTCCTTTTGTTTTTTCAAAGACTAAAAAATAGAATTAACAATGTTTAATCCGATAGATACATTTCACACAACCTGCGCACTATGTCGACCCCCACTCCTATCCCCACTTCGCGGCCGCTCGCGGAGAGCTCGGCTGCGGATGTGAGGCAAGAGGTGTGAGGGGAGGGGGGATGCAGCGTGTCGCCATAGTGCGCACTGTGTTATGATTATTCAAATAATAATAATAATAATGATGATAATAAAATTTTTTATTTTTATTTTTAAAGAGCAGAATTAAGAATGTACAAGGCAATATATGAATTTTACAACAAAAAAGTAGTACGCGAATATTAGGGGTTTCACGAATTTATATTTTAGATTGAAATAACAGGAAAAAAAATTTCAAACTTTGAAATTTTTTACCTCGACTTTGTGTAAACTACTGTTGGTCATTTCTTTAAAAATTAGGTTATTTGCTATAATGCAATTCAAACTTTTTTTCAAGAAAGATTTCACGATATTTAGGAATAAGTTTCAACGTTTCACTCCGCGAAACGCCATTTTTTAAAATATAAAAATGCTGGAAAAACGTGATAATATATAAAAATTTTCAAACTTATTATAACAATTTAAAAACTCACCCTCATTTCGCCGCTTAAATTTTTCCCGGATGACGACACACACACACACACACATTTTCACTCCTCCGCCGACGCAACACCATCATCCGCGTCGTCATTATTCCCATAGTCCTCGTCGTCACCCTGGATAGCGCGCAGGACAATCTGGGCAACATCCTGAGTGGTCTCAGGGGTTCGCAGCTATATATTAAGCACGCCGCTATCCCGGGATATGACACGTCCGTCAAAGTTTTGAACGCTTCAGCACAGTGCTGGAAGCGCTTGCCACGCGTCATCATCATCTCTCAAGCCCTCCATTTCACGCAGCACGCACTCAATAATGAGAGCTGGGGTAACGGCGAAAACTGGCTCAATATAATAAATTTGATTTATCAAATAACACGCCGTTTCACCCAAGTCCACTAAATAAACCCTCACAGCCCCCGTATCATCAAAACCGAGGATTTCCGCGCGTAACACTGCGTCGTTTTTCAATGCTACGCACGAGGTTCTCTCCACTATCTTTTCGTTCGTGAGATTTACACCGCTGCGCCCCACTAAAAAATGCACCCATATCATGTGCACGAGCTGCCGATATGCCACAGAGAAAAAGTCTGTGCGTATGGTTATGCGGTTGGCACTCAAGACTCGAACCACGACGCAACCAAAATATTCCTCGTGGAAATCCAGAGCAAATCGTGGGAACATTTTAAAATCGTATAAACTGATCGCAACGAATTATACAGAACCGCGTGCCGATGAAGACTGAGCCTTCATTAGCCATAAAGCCCTTCATTATCGCTGAAGAAAAAGAAAGAAAGAAAGAAAAAGATAAAGCTGCTTCAGCTCTCGATCGAGATGCATCGTCAGCAAAATTGCACGTGCGCACACCCGAGCGCTCGATGTAAATAATACGGCTCGCTAATCGAGAAGAGACGCATACCTACAATCTTTTATACGCATATGATTTATATAGGGCGTTCCATCCCAAATCGGACAGTTTGAAACACTTTTTAAATCCCACATTCCCATTCTATATCCCAAATTCCATATTATTATTATTATTTTTATTATTATTATTATTATTATTATTATTATTATTATTATTATTATTATTATTATTATTATTATTATTATTATTATTATTATTATTATTATTATTATTATTATTATTATTATTATTATTATTATTATTATTATTATTATTATTATTATTATTATTATTATTTTTATTATTATTGTTATTAAATAATAATAATAATAATAATAATAATATGGAATTTGGGATATGGAATGGGAATGTGGGATTCAAAAAGTGTTTCAAACTGTCCAATTTGGGATGGAACGCCCTATATAAATTATATGCGTATAAAAGATTGTAGGTATGCGTCTCTTCTCGATTAGCGAGCCGTATTATTTACATCCGGCGCTCGGGTGTTCGCACGTGCAATTTTGCTGACGATGCGTCTCGATCGAGAGCTGACGCAGTTTTATCCTTTTCTTTCTTTCTTTCTTTTTCTTTAGCGATAATGAAGGGCTTTATGGCTAATGAAGGCTCAGTCTTAATCGGCACGCGGTTCTGTATAATTCGTTGCGATCAGTTTATACGATTTTAAAATGTTACCACGATTTGCTCTGGATTTCCACGAGGAATATTTTGGTTGCGTCGTGGTTCGAGTCTTGAGTGCCAACCGCATAACCATACGCACAGACTTTTTATCTGTGGCATATCGGCAGCTCGTGCACATGATGGAGGTGCATTTTTTAGTGGAGCGCTGCGGTGTAAATCTAACGAACGAAGAGATAGTGGAGAGAACCTCGTGCGTAGCATTGAAAAACGACGCAGTGTTACGCGCGGAAAACCTCGGTTTTGATGATACGGGGGCTGTGAGGGTTTATTTAGTGGACTTGGGTGCAACGGCGTGTTATTTGATAAATCAAATTTATTATATTGAGCCAGTTTCCGCCGTTACCCCAGCCCTCATTATTGAGTGCGTGCTGCGTGAAATGGAGGGCTTAAGAGATGATGATGACGCGCGGCAAGCACTTGCAGCGCTGTGCCGAAGCGTTCAAAACTTCGACGGACGTGTCATATCCCGGGATAGCGGCGTGCTTAATATACAGCTGCGAACCCCTGAGACCGCTCAGGATGTTGCCCAGATTGTCCTGCGCGCTATCCAGGGTGACGACGAGGACTATGGGAATAATGACGACGCGGACGATGGTGTTACGTCGGCGGAGGAGTGAAAATTGTGTGTGTGTGTGTGTGTGTCGTCATCCGGGAAAAATTTAAGCGGCGAAATAAGGGTGAGTTTTTCAATTGTTATAATAAGTTTGAAAAATTTTATATATTATCACGTTTTTTTAGCATTTTTATATTTTTAAAAATGGCGTTTCGCGGAGTGAAACGTTGAAACTTATTCCTGAATATCGTGAAATCTTTCTTGAAAAAAAGTTTGAATTGCATTATGGCAAATAACCTAATTTGTAAAGAAATGACCTTCAGTAGTTTACACAAAGTCGAGGTAAAAAATTTCAAAGTTTGAAATTTTTTTTCCTGTTTTTTAAATCTAAAATATAAATTCGTGAAACCCCTAATATTCGCGTACTACTTTTTTGTTGTAAAATTCATATATCGCTTTGTACATTCTTAATTCTGCTCTTTGAAAATAAAAATAAAATTTGTTATAATCATTATTATCATTATTATTATTATTTGAATAATAATAACACAGTGCGCACTATGGCGACACGCTCCATCCCCCCTCCCCTCACACCTCTTGCCACACATCCGCAGCCGTGCTCTCCGCGAGCGGCCGCAGAGTGGGGATAGGAGTGGGGGTCACCATAGTGCGCACCCTTCTACTAGTAAAATATGTAAAAAACAGAAAAAAATTCTCAGGATCAACTGATCTAATTGAACTTAATTTTCAATATGTTTCGGGGGCTGATAATATTTCTAAGAAAAAAAAATTTAGAGCTATATACAATAGAAAAAAATAAAAACCACTTTTTGGCCAAAGTGATGAATTTATTTATATGTAATTTGTATTTATTAACAATAATATTTCACATTCAATACAATAACAACCATTTTTTGGAAAAGTTAAAAATTAAATCAGTTTAATGTTTGTTAAAATAACTATAAAATTGATTATTAATATTTAACTGGCACAATGTTTAACTTCGGCAAAAAAATGTTCGTTGTCTCAAATATGTATTATTATTCTTAATAGATACAAATTACATAAATATGCGTTAAAATACAAAAATCGAATCTCAAAATTTATAAATAAATTCATTATCTAGGCAAAAAAGTGGTTTTCTTTTTCTACTGGGGTGTACATTTTTAAAAAAATTTACAATCCCGTACTGTTGTAGGCAAATAAGGAAGAGTTGAAAAAAAACTTTCGTAATTGTGCTGAAATTGTATAATGGTGAAAAATTGGACTTAAAAGAAAAACAATTTTTTTCAACGATTTTTTAGAGCTATATGGCTCTTAATTTGTTTTTGAGCTATTATTAGCCCCCAACACGTATTAAAAATTTTGAGAATCGATACAGTCAATCTTAAAAAAAAGTTATGTTTTTTACATGGGGAGGCGATCGATGTCACTTCCGCCAGTGAAAAAATAAAAAATTCCACAAATAATTTTGAAAATTCGAGTTACTTTATTGAGAAATATTCATCAGAAGTCAACATTCTTTAAATAATTTCTGACGTTTTTTCTCGTTGAATACCATTTTTGAACGTTTTTCCATTAAAATGGCTGTATCTTTGGCAGGATTTAACGTATTTACATTCGTAAAAAATTCGAAATCAATTTTTTTCTGGAAGGCCATAAAAAGACGCAGAGTTCAGTTTTTTACAATTGTAAATACATCAAATCCTGCCAAAGATACAGCCATTTGAATGGAAAAATCTAGAAAAATGGTATGATAAAACACGTCTACATATGTTTTTCTTTGAGCTATAATCAGCCCCCAAAACATATTTTAAATTTTAATGAACCGGTTCAATCTTAAAAAAAAATTCTGTTTTTTACATATGAGACAATCCATGTCACTTCTGCCAGTAAAAAAAAATAAAAAATTCTATAAATAATATTCAAGAATCGAGTTACTGCATTGAAAAATTTTCACCGAGTGTCGAAATTTTTTTTAAAAATCCTGACGTTTTTTCTCGTTTTTTCGTTTTCGAAACAAAAACCTTGCTCCTTTCATTTCTTTTGAAAATGTCGATTGGGTTAGAAAAACCGATTGATATGCAAAAAAAATCAATCGATCGTTATGCAAAAAAAAATTCAAAAATTAAAAAGAATTTTTTTTGAAATTTTTCAAATTTTTTTTGTCATTTTTTTTCAATTTAACCGGCAACAGATGCAGAACTGTAAAAAAAAGTCGAAAAGAAATCAATTTTTGTATTTTCAAAAAGATCACTGGATATTCAGAAACAAAAACCATGCTCTTTTATATTTTTTGGAAATTTCGATCAAATGGTCCAAAAGAACCGTTCAGTGGATTAATCTGCAATTTCGCAAGTTTATCGGGGGCACATTGACCTGTAAAAGTTCTTTGAAACATTGGCCTTCTCATCAATATTAGCAAAGGTGCAGTCGATTTACCGAATCAAGGGAAAAAATTAGGTTTTTCTACTTTTTTTCACTGAATATTGCGGGTGGAAACATTTTTTTTCTCAAATACTCTTGAAAGGATCTTGTAGGAAATTTATTCCAGTTTCTGAATCTGCCCGATCAATTTCTGTACAATCACTGGTTGCTGAGATGTCAGTGGTTAAAGACAAAAAGATTTTTTTCCATTCAAAGTCGGATATCTGCGCGAGAAATCGACGTAAAGAAAAAATAAAAAAACGCACTAAAGCTGAATAAACCGGCTACCTGGAACATATATCGGTTTAGCTAAAAAAATCCCAAGCCCGTGGTTCCAAAATAAAAAAGTAAACAAATTTGTAAAGTTTTCTTTCGTGTTATTTCTCAAAATTTCGTAATAACCGTAACTCCTACAAAGTTTTGACCAAAAGGTCTGAAAACTAGAATCTTAGAGCTTCAAAATGCTTTTTTATGACCTTGATACGACCATTTTTTACTGAAATACAGCCTGTTGAAAAACACTGAAAAAATTTGAAATTTTGCTTCCTCCTTTAATTTTTGCTCTATGAAATCGTTGAAATAATTTGTTTTTCTTTGAATTCCAATTTTTAACCGTTACGCAATTTTGGCACAATTACGAAAGTTTTTTTTCAACACTTCTTTATTTGCCTACAACAGTATGGGTTTGTAAAATTTTCAAAAAATGTACACCCCATTAGAAAAAAATAAAAACCTGTTTTTCGCCTAAATAATGAATTTATTTATATATTTTAGGGTTCAATTTTTGTTTTTTAACGCATATTTATGTAATTGGTATCTATTAGAAATAATAATTTATATTCAAACCAACAAACATTTTTTTGTTGAAGTTGAAAATTGCACTAGTTATATATTAATAATCAATTTTATAGTAATTTCAACAAATATTTAACCGGTTCAATTTTTCACTTTTACAAAAAATGTTTATTATTGTTTCGAATATGAAATATTATTGTTAATTAATATAAATTAAAATACAGAAATTAAACCTCAAAACATATAAATAAATTCATCACTTGGACCAAAAAGTGGTTTTCATTTTTTTCTACTATCGCCTACTTTTTAAAAAAATTTGAAAAATGTATAGTGTTATAGGCAAACAGGGAAGCTTTGAAAAAATTGATAATTCCATAATTGTGCCTAAATTGTATCATGGTTGAATATGGAAATTAAAAAAAAAATTTGCCAAGATTTTTACCGAGTTTTTTTCTTAGAAATATTATCAGCCCCCAAAACATATTAACAATTAAGATCAATTGGATCAGTCGATCGTGAGAATTTTTTTGTCTGTTTTTTACATATTTTACTTTTTCTCAATAGGTAATTGAGTTAGGGATCAGCACTTTAGTAGAACCCAGAAAAGTACGAAAAACGAACTCTGAAACGACGAAAATTGATCGAAAACGCTATAATGAAATATTTTATGTTCTTGTGCCGCACCTGATCGGAAAAAAGGAATCAAAGCCGAATGCACGGGGCAGGTAGAGCGAGTCGACATTATATGAGCTATGCTTTCTCTCACTCGCACTTCTGTAGCGCATACGCGTAGTAGACACATGGACGTCACTGTGTATAGACGTAGGCTATCGCACTTTTACTCAGCGCGACTGTTTATCTTACCAGTGGTGATCATATTTGCCTTTTTTCGTACGTTTTACAGGCACAAAAACTTTAAAATTGTCTAGCGCATTATCAATAGAAGATGGACAAAAAATTTCTCATGTATGTTACGCGAAATTTTAAGGTCTACAACTTTGATTTAAAACTTTTCCTGATTTCTTCCTTTGAACTTTTGAATAATTATTTTCACCCTTAAGCACCCGGCTCGGAGTTGAAATTCATGCGTAGATCGATTCAAAATATCGAAAAACATAAGAAAAACATGTTCATGTACCAGAAATCGCATTCTCTTACTTCGACTATATTGACGGGGCTACAACGCTTTTCTTTATCCTCGATACTCTCTTTCGTTTCTGCTTTCTCCGTCTTTTCTTCCTTCCCCTTCTCTGCCTGTTTCGCCTCCCAACAACATTGAATGCAATCTCGTCATGGGGGTGGGGTTTTTGACGTATATTCTAAGTCACTATGTGTTAATTCCCGCGCGTCCTTTGGAGGATAATATACTCGCCCACTTGAATCTATTGTAAGGGGACCGAGTCAGCGTGAAATCGGAAAAAAGTCGTTAATTTTTTTAATTTTTTTTCACGTTTTACAAACTCTTTTGCACCTTTTTACCAAGCCATAGACCCCAATTTTGAAAAATGGTTACAGATGAATCTGTAAAAGCAGAATGTCAAAAATTTCGAAATCGATTTTTCAAATTCTGCTAATTTTTGTTCACAGATTCTGGGTCATGAATAAATAATATAAATAATGATTAGAAAGTGGGATGCGGCTGCCTCCTTTCTTTTTTAGAATTTTTTTTCTTTGAGTTTCCAAAATTTAAAAAAATAATAATTCATAATATTTCTCATAGAAGTGAAAGAATAAAACAAAAATAAAACATATCTTCAAAAATTTTGATATTTTGCATATACTCCAAAGTAAATGGGAAAAATCTTTTATCGAAAAAAAAGTATTCTCATTCATTTTAAAAAATATGCAAAATATTGAAATTTTTCAAATGATACATGTATGGACCAATTAAAACGCTCGAAAGACGTGATTGTCCCATACAATTCTACGGGCCAATCAAAAAAATTGTTGAAAGTGATCAGAAAGTGCCTCGAAAATTTTCTAGTAAGTTTTCCTAGTTACTATTTTTTTTTACCAGCAAATTATAAGTGAGTTGTGAAACACGCTCGTGGCTAATTTTTTCTTTGTATTCAATTATTTTTATCAGTTGTTTATTTTTTTTTCAAATGTAATATTAGAGATTTACGCTAATCAATCGAGAAATTACGTGCAAGTGCTTTTTTGATCTCGACAAATGACACGAGCTGGTTTACAGTGGTTAGTGTCACTTCATATGTTCATATGTTCATATGTTTATTATAATCACTTATTTTTATAAACAATGGTGTTCGCTGTGTTTGCGAAATAATCAAATTAATTTTCATACTCCTCTAAAAAAATTTCAGTAAGTGAATTTAATTTTGTGCCTTGTATACAGATAACCTCTATATATAACCTCCAAACTGTCAACGGAAGAGTTTCCAGTTATTCTTAAATTTTGAGCAATTTTTTGGTAAAAACTTTTTTTATTGATAATAATAAAAAACATAAAAAATGAAAAACCGTGACAAGCACGTAAAAAATGTGTTTTTTTTTCTTGTAATAACCTTGGAAAATATTGTTTGTTATGCAGATACATAAATCAGTGGAGTGAATAACTGCGAAAGCTCTTTGCCACACATTTCACTTCGGAGGCTGTTTCCCAAAACCTGGATCTTCGAACACGCTGCGCGCAGTCCTGGCCAAACCGCTTGGTGGATTTTTTCCTGGGACGTCTCATTTTCTTTGTAAGACTTTTCCGGACCGCTTATATGCGACACATTTTCATTAAAATCAAAATTGTATTGTGTGCGATGCTCTAAAAACCAAAAATGGTTCAAAAATTTTAAAAGTGGCCTGTAACTCTATAATAAGAACCTAAGAAAAATGTGTCACATACAAGGGGTCCGGAAAAGTGTTACAAAGAAAATGAGACGTCGCAGGATAAGATCCATCAAGCGGTTTGGTCAGGATTTCGCGCAGCGTGTGATACTCAAAAAATTATTTATGAGAGATGGCCCTAATTAGAACCTTAAGGGTTCTAATTAGGGCCAAAAATTTCTACAATTGATACGTCAAATGATAGATCATTGATGAAGCTTACACCAATCCTACGAACATTTATATTTATGTTCGAAAATCGGCGTTTTGACGCTGACTGGGTACCCTTAAGAGCAAGCGACACACAGCGAGCGAGCGAGCGAGCGATTATTATCTGTGATTAATTAATATCATAATATTATTTCACATATTAATCTATGAAATCGGAAAAAACGGCTGCGACTTGACGTGTTGAGAATCACTGAAGCAGTGCAGCGCGATGACATTTCGTGAGATGTTAACTGAACCACGTGGCCATCCAGTTCGTCGTTGCCAAGAACCGTATTATGAGTTATGGGGTATAGACAAAGCAGGTACA